>VZUI01091937.1:0-63211 GCA_013401135.1 Cettia cetti | reverse complement strand
AGGGATGCCTCTCTTGTGCTCAACTCCCCATTCCTGCAGGAATTTTGAAAAAGCCCTGGAGACATACGCAGGCCCGTTGTCTGTTTTTATTTCTCTTGGGACCCCCAGGACAGAGAAAGCATGCAGCAGGTGTTTCACTGCATGCTCCCCCTTTTCTCCTGCATGGGCGGAGGCGTAGACTGCCCCAGAGAAGGTATCCACAGAGACGTGCACATATTTTTGTCTGCCAAATTCAGGGACATGAGTAATGTCAGTTTGCCAGATATCACAACTATTAAACCTCGGAGGTTCACCCCCACACCCATTGATGGAAGCGCAGACTTCTGGCACTGGGGACATGTGGCCACAATTGCCTTGGCTTGGTCCCTCTTTAGGTGGAACTGTTTGACTAGCCCAGGCACATTTTGATGAAACTTCTGATGGCTCAGCTTTGCTTGCTGGAACAGCTCTGGAACATTTATCAGACCAACTGGGGTGGCGGCTAGAGAATCAGCTACACTGTTTCCCTCCGCAATATAACCAGGCAAATCAGTGTGGGACCTTATGTGCATGACATAAAGGGGATGCTCTCAGTGGGAGACAGCATAAATTAGCCTTGAGAGCAACTCAAATAATTGTTTATTTGAAATCTCCTTCATGACGGAATGCTCCGCCCTGGCTACCACACCTGCCACATATGCTGAATCTGTGATCAAATTTATTGGTTCCGAGAACCTCTCAAAGGCCCTGACGACAGCGTCCAACTCAGCAATCTGTGGAGACCCCTCCACATATTCAATGTCTGCCTCCCATTGCTGAGTTTCGGGGTCCCTCCAAGCCATTACTGACTTTTTGGTTCCCCCGGACGCGTCTGTAAAAATGGTCAAGGCTTCAAGTGGTTTCCAGCTCCTTTTGTCTTTTGGCATCAATTTGAATTTTGCAGCAAACAATTTGTGTGCAGGTGCGTGAACTGAAACCTGTCCTTGGTAGCCCGCAAATGCGACCTGAAGAGGCGCATGATTACGGAGGAGATGTTCAAATTGTTCTTTTGTCAATGTTGCTGGGCTCGACTCGTCACATGACAAGTCAATCGGCAAATGTATGCACTCAAAGTCCACACCGGCCCGTTCCAGCAGTCTGTTCCTACCTCTGCTGATCAGCTGGGCCATCAGTTCATGTGGCCGTGTGATGTTTTTGGACCACTGGTGACTGAGGAAGGTCCACTCCACAATCAGGAGTGGATCCCTCTGGTCCTGGTCCCACTGGAATATCAACCCCTGCAGATGGGGCATGCGTCCCATGATAATAAATTTAAAATTCAGATTGGGGTTACATCTGTGCGCTTGTCTCTGTGTAAGGTGGTACTCTACCTTCTCCAGTGCGGCATTCGCCTCCGGAGTCAGGGCCTTTGGAGAACTTAGCTCCTTTCTCCCCTTCAATAGATTGAAGAGGGGGCTAGGTCTTCAGTAGAAATTCCTAGCCAAGGCCTGACCCACCGCAAACTCCCACACAGTGAGTGATGGTCCGCAAGTGTCTTCAGATTACTGTTAATCGCCAATTTTTGAGGCACAATGGTCCTCTCAGTAATCCACAGGCTCAGATATCTCCATGGGGGCATCCTCTGCACCTTCTCCTCTTGGAGGGAGAATCCTGCAGCTGTCAGAACTCTGACGACTCGGTCAAGGATGGGCTGCAGCGCGTTATCTGTGGAGGCACAAAGTAAGATGTCATCCATGTAATGCAGTATAATTGCATCTCCTGCCTCGGCACGGACTGGAGACAGCAATGAGGATACGTACCACTGGCAGATAGTAGGCGAGTTTTTCATCCCTTGTGGGAGAACATGCCAGTGGAACCTCCTCCTTGGGGCTTCCCGGTTGGTGGTAGGAACCGAGAAGGCAAACCGTGGGGCATTGTCCGGGTGTAGGGGAATTTTAAAGAAACAGTCTTTAATATCAATCACAGCCAATTTCCAATTTTGGGGGAGCATCGATGGGGAAGGCATCCCTGGTTGGAGGGGTCCCATGTCCTCAATGATCTCATTTATTTTTCTGAGGTCATGGAGGAGGCGCCACTTATCCGTCCCCGGCTTCCGAATAACGAAAACCGGAGAGTTCCAAGGGCTAAAAGTTGGCTCAATGTTTCCTTGAGCCAGTTGCTCCTCCACGAGCTCATTGAGCGCCCTTAATTTTGTAGAACTTAGCAGCCACTGCTCCACCCAAACTGGTGAATCAGTAGTCCAATTAAGTTTTTGAGTGGGGCGCTCAACAGCGGCTGCCATTAAAACTCCCGAGGGGTTTTCGGGATTTCAAGTCGAACCCCACATTGGGACATGGCATCCCGACCCCACAAGGGAACCTTGTAATTAGCAACAAATGGGTGTAAATTAGCCAATTGCCCATCTGGCCCCATAATTTGTACGATGTCCTTTGATACTAACGCCGATTGTGAACCCCCTATACCTGTGATTCGTCCTGCCACGGGTTGCAATGCCCAGCGTGACGGCCACATCCTTTCAGGGATGATCGTCACGTCTGCCCCAGTATCTAACAAGCCCTTCATCCCAAGTGTCTCAGACCCTTTTTTGATGTTACAATGGATGACAGGCTTGTCCTGCCCCACAACCTCTGCCCAATACACCTCTGGTGCGCTGTCATCTGCTTCGATACCCAGTGGTATGGGGATCGCTTGGGCAATCACTTCACCTTTGGGGAGGAAGAAAGGAGGTTGGGTGCAGCGTGCCAAGAGACAGAGTCCCTCCGGGTCCACGGAAAGCGTCGCCGGTGAGATCTCTATCTCTGGGGGAGTGCATTTTGTGTCTCCAATGACAAGGCACCTACAGCGGAGATTCTGAAGCGCTTCTGGTCCCCTGATGGTAGTCATTGCAATTAAAGTCCAGTGGCTGGAAGAGAAAATATGAACTTTCTCAGTCACCAGTGCGAGCGGTTGTTGAGGCCGCCACACACTGGTTTTCTTAGAGTCCTGATCAGCTAACTTGTCAAAATCTGTTTGATGGTCATGTCCAGTAGAGGTATTGTCATGAGTGTCACTTTGGCCTTTAAGGCCTCTTCCCCCAGAGCTTGCTGTATTTTTGTCTTTGCGCGGGGCAAGCTTGCGCTTGGGAGTCAGTTTTTTTTATCACTCCCTGCTCCCTGCCCCAATGCCCCTGGTGTCGGGTTCGGGGCCCGACAGTTCCTTGCTAGATGACCGTCCTTCCCGCAGCGGTAACAAACTAATGGGCGGCGTGGAGTGTTGGCTGCTGGAGGTAGGGGCGCCGCTGTTGCTGCTTCAAATGGAAGGGCGGTGCACGCCTTCCTCCTGTCTTCTTCCATCTTCCTTAGAAGTGGCACTTTGATGGAACAGGCCTCTATGATGGTCGTCAGTGTAGCTGGAAGGTCGATGGGTAGACCTACAGTAACTTGTTGGCAAAGTCTATTAGCATTAGTTTTCACTTGATTTAAAATCAGTGCCTCGTGCAGGGTGGCGTCAGGCACCTGCTTTTCTACTGCTGTCTTTACTCTGTTGACAAAATCGGTAAAATGTTTCTTCCATTCCCTGGGAAATGTCAGTATAATTTGTTGGAACACCGGCTGCTGGTAAAGATGTGAAAATCTGTACTGCTATTTGCCTTATTTTATTTAAAAGAGGCTTAGGAAGTGCCCTTATCTGGTCTTTGGGTTTGGCCCATTCACCCTCGCCGCACAAGTGATCAAAAGTTATTATATTGCCAAGGGCGTCAAGGGCGCTGTGAGAGCTTTGCAGGAGCTCAGATCTCAAGGCCTTCAATGGTCTCTTCCATGTTCCCTCCCAGAGCATATACTCTGGGGCTTCAAGGAGGCATGAAAGGAGGTCTTTGATATCAAATGGTGCCAGCGTATTAGATGTAAATGTGGCCTTGAAGAGATTTCGGAAGAATATGCTGTCTCTCCCAAAATCCCTCTGAGCACGTGCAAGCTCCTCTTTAATTTGGAATGAGAAGGCATCCCACTGGGGGAGGTGCCTTTCTCCGTCACTGTAACTAACAGGTGCGGCATGAATGACTGGGTTGTCATCAGGTTGCCTTAGCAACTCATCACTTCCGGCCTCCAACTCGTGGGAACCGGAAGGGAGAGCGTGGTAACCAGATGACATCAAACCCGAAGAGGCGGGGTCAGAGAAGGAAGAGGCGTGTTTGGGAATGCAAGGAACTGGTGATGTCATGGAGGCGGTGACAAAGAGATTGGCATCACTCGGGGAGGAGCCGAAGGGAGAGGACATAGGAGGAGCATAGGGAGGAGCAAGAGGAGGAGCTGTGGGCGTGGTTGGGGAAGAGTATTTTTGGGAAGTGGGTGGGGTCTTAGAAAGGAAGGGGTTGGGTAAGGGTAAAAAGGGATTTTGGGAAGAAGAAACCGAGGTGAAGGAGGAACCACAAGATGGAGGAACACATGGGGGATCGGCCACATGGTCGAGGACGTCATTTTGTGCCCTCAATCTGCCATCTTGTGGGTGCTGTGACGCATTTAGAAATTTCTGGGTAGAGTGGGTGTCAGGGATAGCAGAGGGAATGTTAAAACGTACCAACTTAGGGGTGGAAATAGAGGAGCGACGGGAGGATTTTGGGGTGGATTTCGGGGTACCAACAAGGGTTTTAACAACAGATTTTGGATCTAAAACTGGGGAAAAGGGTCCTGGGGAAGGTGCCATGGCAGTGGGGCCAGCACCACCAAGACAAGGGGTCCGAGGGAGAGATGGGGAGCCGGGGAGACTACACGAAGCTGTGCTCGCCCGCCTTTCTGGGGTCGCTCTGCGTCTCCCCCCCCGGGGTGGCACAAAGGGATTGGGTTGACGGGGAACGGGGAAGAACTGGGGTGGCTGGCTGTGACTCCTGTTTTTTGCTCTCAATTAAAGTTAGCCGAATTAGCATTATTAGAGGAATGAATTTTGCTGCTCCCTGGTCACCTGAATTCATTAAATTAGTCAATTTCAAACCAACTTTATCCCAAAAAGAAGTGTCCATGAGGTGACCAGGAGAAATTCTTGGGTAGTTGAGGCACAGCCAGCGAACCAACTTTTTCAACAGTCCCTCAGAAAACTTTTTCCCTCCCCCCTTTAGGAGACCCACAACTGGGAGGTATATCCCCTTCTGCTGCTGTGACAGTTTTGCACCCATTATCACCAAAAGTCACTAGCAGCACTTCACCACAAACAGGCAGAAAACTGAACTGAAAAAACTGAGGAAAAGGGATAGGAACTGGCGATCGGACAAGAACACTCACACGACAGCCTGGACTTCACCAAGCCTTTGTCTGGATTCACACACTCACAATGCACACACCCCCCCACACACAAAAGAGGAGCGGCTTACCAGTCCTATCAAAGCTGCCACTTGTGTCCTGGATCCGGAGATCGGTCCTCCTGGTGCATGGAGGGTTGCCGACGTCAGCCCCTGGAGCGCAACCCAGAAAATTGGGTCTGCTACAACAGGGGTGGCTGCAGATCCTGGCGTTTGCAAATCCAAAGCACACCGTGGGGTCAGGACGACGATCGTTGCCGGCCTGTGCACGGAGGGTGCAGCCGCAGACTGAGCTTTGCTCAGCCACATTGGGCACCAGTTATTGTTGTCCTTGTTTTCTGTGTCGGAGTGCCACTTCTGGCACTGCCACAGTTCTGGACAACAACTCCAGGTGGGCAGAGCAATGAGACTCTAGCTGCAAGGATCCAGATAAAGAAGCAAGAGGAGTCTCTTTGTCCGGGTATATTCCAGCTAGGTTTATTGTCGAAGGGCAACCAGGGGCGAAGAGCACCGAGAGCTGCTGTGCAGCAACTTTTAAAGAGGGGTGGTACAAAGGGAGGAACATAACTGGGACCAATAGGGTGATTACAGAATGGGGATTGACAAAGGGAGGCAACCAATGTGATACATACAGAGGTGGGTACAGTATTTTCAATCCAATCATCAACCGAACAGCACAGAACTTTCTGGAACAGAGTGCTAGGCAACTGGGTGATAGGCAGGAGGGTAACTAAGCAACAGGGTATTCTGGGCTTTGGGGTAAACCACTTTAGGAAGCAGGGGGGATACAGGGCAAATCTATTCTGCCCATGGGGAGAAAACAATAACAAACCACAACATTTCCCCATTCCGAAGTCTCTTGCTGAGAGTTTTGCAGTGTCTCTAGAAGTAAAGGTGAGGGCAGCATGGGTGGTCACAAAACCGTGTATCACAACTATCCCACAACATGACAACCAACTCACAAACACTAGTGAAAATGACCTGCACTGAACCAAAGCATTTCTTAGCTCCATAATACAGAGACCTAGTAAAGAGAGAGAGAGAACTGGGGCATGCTTCCACACCGCTACTTTACCCCATTGACCAGACTCATCCAGACACTTTGAAATCTGTTGCAGACATCAGCCATCACTACTCTGTTTCACAAGACCAGTGCCAAGCAGTCCTACAGGGGCTCAAGGTATAACTGAACACACAGGCTGCAATCTGGCCAAGAAAGCTTAATGTTAATGCAATTCCAGACTATGCAAGGAAGTTGTCTCATGGGAAATTTACAGATATCCAGTGCTCTCTACTAAAAGGTAGTAAAAGCCTCTTCTAGGACTAGAACCAAAATATATCTCTGGCTGCCCTCATCTCAGGCAACTGTTGAAATATAAACAATATGTTAACAGTGAGAAAGAAAACAGCTTGTTGTTAGTAGAAAACCAAAATACTTCTTGTATCAATATGTCAAAAAGAATAAAATCTGTTGGAAGGTGGTATAAAATAATAAAAAACTGCAAGCCACTAAATCACAGCCATTTTCCCTAAGTACAACTGTATTCCGCGGCTTTGAAATTATACTGTATAGAAAACACAGATATAAGGAGATGATATGTCTCTTTGTCAACTTCCAGTTTCACAAAAACTTAGGAGAGAAAAAAGAGAGCAGAAAGTTTAAAAACATTTGTATTAGATTATCATAAGGGACTTGTGTTTTGTAGTATTATTTATAAATTTTTCTGGTGTATTTACTTTCTGTCTATCAGAGGAAGCTCAGGATGTGTAACTTGGAATGTCCAGCAGTCTTTACCATGCTGGTGAAGTCACTATTTCTATAATCTCTAAACCGTGTACATATTTAAAATTATACGCTTTATGCATTTATTAAGTCTTCCCACATCCTCCTCTCCCCTGGACTTTGCCTTGTGTTAATCACGTCTGGATTTAGCTACTGATCCTCAGTAGCAGAGCATCAACAGAATTCCTCATGTAAAACCCTACATGGTGAGTGATGGTAGCAGGTTCTGGAAATACCTATGTTATTACCTGTAAAACAAAGACCAGCTGTTCTGAAACAATCATCCCCTTCTTGAGAGGCACTGGTTTTATAACAAAATGTTCCAATAGAACCTGGTTTGTTTTACAAGTGCTCCACTGCAACTTAGGAAAAATGCAGAATAAACACAACCAGACTTCCAAACCTGTATGTCAAATCTGTACATGGCCTGAAGGCTCACAAAATTCAGCTATTTTATCTATTCAAATGATTTGCTAACTGATATCTAATGATAGCTATTTCTCATATTTATGTTAATTTTCACAACCTCCCTCTATCCCATGCAATGTCAATCTAACAGGTTTCTGCTTAAAATAGCAGCCAGCTCCATTAGTCACATGGAAGTCAAATCTTACCCTTCATATATATTCTCCACTCTCCTAACTTTGGGAAACAATTATACATTTTGAAAAGCAAAATCTAGAATCATTCTAAATGAGAAAATCTTGAAGATATTTTTTACTAATTTGATACTTATTGCCCCTTAAACCACATAATATCAAATTCATGTATTTTTCTACTGTTATTTCAGGTGACATATAGAATCAGAGTCATAGAATGGTTTGGATTGAAAGGTATCTTAAAAATCATCTAGTTCCAAGCCCCCTGCCATGATCAGGAACTTCTTCCACTAGAGCAGGTTTCTCAGAGCCTCATTCAGGCTTTCTGTACACAGTCCCAGGGATGGGGCAGCCACAGCTTCTCTGGGCAATTTGTTCCAGAGCCTCTCCAACCTCACAATGAAGAATTTCTTCATAATATCTAATCTAAACCTGCTGTCTTTCGGTTTGGAGAAATTTCCCCTTGTTCTGTCATTGCATGCTCTTGTAAATAGTCTCTCTCCACCTTTTTTGTAGGCACTCTTCAGGTACTGAAAAGGTGCAGTAAGGTCATCACAAAGCCTTCTATTGTCCAGGGTGGACAATCCCAATTCTCTCAGTCTCTCTTCATAGAGAGGTGCTCCATCCCTCTAGAGAAACGTGGTATTAAAACTGAAACCTTTGCTGCAGAACTAAAGTGCAGTTCATGGCAGATTCTGCAGAAGCATTCACTTCTGTTTTCAATAACAAGTGTCTATCCCTTCACTTGAAATATATGAAAGAGGTTTTTTACACATTTCATGTTCTTCAGAACAGAGGCTCCAGTAATAGAAATGAGAAGTTTGCCTTTTGTTTTTCCATTAATCTTTCCACCTTTTTAAATTTGATATTTGGGTGCCTGGAATGCTGAGTGGAGCTACTGACTCAACTAGATATAATCCTGATTAATAGTGAAGTAAAATTAGAATTAGGCTACATGTTAATGGCCATATAAAATCCAAACCATTAATAGTATTTATCTCATGGAAAGTGCTAAATGTCAATGCAACAATACTTTTCAGCCTTTCAGTTTCTGTTATGAATTTTTGTCATATCATATATTACACTGTATTTAATTTTCTGCCCCAAGCAGTTTGTCTTGTAAGCCTGTTAATAGATAATTCATCTGCTTGTAGCTTCATCTCCTCTGTTGCTCCCCCAACAGACCCAGTTTAACCTCAGTTTTTCAGAGAAACTGTGTCTAAAGCAATTTATTTCTGGTACTGTCTTCAAGACTCAAAGCTCATTGTATTTATTCCATGCAATGTTAAGATACATAATTCTGTGCTCAAGTGGACAACAATCAACTCTGATGATGAAAACTTTTTTTCATACTAGGCTTCACAGAAGTTATTAAATACGTATTTTTTGTTAGATGGCTCTTCCTGGTGAGATCTTCAGTACTTAAGGGCAGCATTTTCTCAATTAAAACAGTAGTAGCACATTAAAACAATAGTAGCACCATTTATGATTTTGACTGACATGCATTTAAGGGAAACACCTTCTTTTACACATTTCAATATTAACTTCTAACAATATTACAGTGTTATGAGGTTTAGAGCATTCAGTTTTAATTAGGTTTTAAAAATTCAGCTAGGTCTTATTATGCGGCCATGTCTTAACTGCTTGGCCTTCTTTGAAAATTACAAGTTTTTCTTTCCATAAAGGCTTGACCTGAATGTTCATTCTTTCATACTTCTGTCCAATCACCATTCAGAATCATGAATTTTAAGCATGTGCAGGCCTAAGTCATTAGAACAATCACTAAAATATTGGATAGTTCTGAAATGTAAATACTCTTATCATTAAAGGAAGCATTTAAAGAGGTATACTGATAGGACTGGTAACACAGACTTGAAAACTGGCCATACAATCTGAGCTGCTGAGTTATATTTGAATTTCCCATTTGCTGATTTCCGTACAACAAAACAAATTGGCTGAAAATGAGTATACATATGCATTTGAATCAAACCACATTCAGCTCTTCATCTTAACTACAGCAATTTGAATTTTCACAAAATTTTAGCTCATAATTCCGCACTTCTTACCTTTTCCTATGAACTGTGCAGGGAAACATTACTTCAGAGAAAGGCATTGTCAGCCCTTTAGGTGGAGCTTGCTGTGTGAAGGAGTAAATGTTACTAAAGCTCATGACTTGAAAAGTTACAAACTAGCAGGACGAAGAGCATCACAGAGGAGCCAGACCAGCTGTGAAACCTTGTCTCAACAACAATACAGAGGTGAATTGATGGTGTTGTCTGTGTCCTAAACTTCTTTTTGATCCTCGCTTCAGGAATAGAGGTAGATTTTCTGCTATCAGCTTGTCTGGTGTCATTCATGACTGCGTGAACTATAAGGCTCTGGGAAGTGCTGTCAGATGGTGCCTGAAAGATGGAACTTGGAACAGAAATCACCCAGCTAACTATAGGAAAGACGATTTCACATGTGGTTGGTAGATGCCACATGGAACTCCCTCCCCAGTTCTGTGGAATCAGAGCAGCTGTGCTGGGGCACATCTAAACACTGTTTATCATATGAATTATGTTTTGGGGTTCTAACCTCTTGCTTCTGTCACCAGATTGGCCCCAACTGGGCAGACACTCTTTGTGTGGAGTAGTTCTGGGCAGTGCAAAGGTAACTGACTGTTCTTGAGTTCATTATGGTCAACTGATACTGCAAATTTGTACAAAAATAAACTGCAGGCTTCTTGAAATATCTGTAGGGAGATATGCAATGCATGGTGAGTGATTTTGTAGCTGGAGCCATTCTCTCTCCTCCTGGCATGCTGCAGTTTCAACACACAGGTGTGTGAAATGGAGGTACTAGGATCTCTGCCATAGACCACCAGGTCTCATGGCCTGCCAATGGCCCATTATTTTCCCTGGCTTTCTGAACAGGCTAGGATAGCAAAGTTGTATGCAAATCATTGCAGATTCCTGCTTGCACTCCCATAGTTAGCAATTTCTGGATGTGGGCTTTTTTGTAGATTGTAAAGGGCTTTTTACAAATTAACTGTATTTTTGCTGGAATACTCACAAAATCCATATCTTGGGTTCCAGCTGCTCTGAATGAGACTAGTAGGTTCACAATTTCATGTGAATTTAATTTAATAATTCATCAAATTTAATAGTTTTAAATTAAAACAAACAAACAAACAAAAAAACTTCCCAACATACTAAAAAACCTACAAAACAACAACAACAAAAAAAGTATCTTATATATTTAGGAGATGATCTGCCCAAAACATCTCTGACTTACCTAAACAAAGTCGAAGTACTGTACTGTCCATATAGACTCAACAGCATTAACAACTGTAATAAAACAAGCTGTTCTTATAATGATTCTCCATGACACCTGGTTGCTTCATGAAACACTGTGCTGCTAGTATTTCATAGCTCAATCAGTCTGAAAACATACATATTGTCAAAGTTTTTTACAATGGAAAAAGCACCCTAGGATATCCCAACACTAAACATTACTAAGCAAGTGAGGGAAAAATAATTCTGTTTTGTTAGTTTAGATGCAGAATGTTTTGGCTTGATTTTTTGTGTTAATAGAAAGACTGTGTATAAAATATGTTATTTTGTACAGGTTTTTGTATGGAGTTGTTTTTTAATATGTTTTTATGTTTGCTATAGCATCTATCTGAATGACACAAGACAGCTTCTGTTTTAAGGAGTTTTAACTTCAAATACTCTATTTATATGTGTGCATAGACACCTTTTTTATTTGCACTCATGAAGACACAAAAATCATCTTCTCTAAACAAATACTAAAGAATCACACGCTGACAATGGTTCTGAGAAGCAACTGCATTGCATCTTGTTAGAAAGTATACTTATTTTTTATTCAGCCTAGACTGCAGTTATTTCACTTTCAAAAGCAACTCCTGTCAATGAATTCACACCTATTAATTTTCCTAGTAGACTTTACTTTGGAATGTGCAGATTTTTAATCAATTTGAAGCTGTAAAAACCTACATAACTTTCATCAGCTTCATACTTCCATCACTGAGTCAGTTAGTGATATTTATTGTTTTCTACTTGCATTGTTTCTAGTTTATATTTTAAATTGTCGTGCAAACACATACAATTACACTTAAGCCCTAGTGCTTTCTTAAGTCACAGAGTTTGTACATTTTTGTCTCTACTCCTATGGTTTTGAGATTTTTGTCTTGTTTCTCTTGCATGTTCTAGAGAACAGGCCTCTGCCATCATTCATGGCTTCATTCCACATAGAACATAGTTCCAAAATCATTTTCAAACAGTTTCAACTTTATTTAACTTAATCACTTTGAGCAATGCAAAGCCCGTTTTTTTGAGTTATATTTTTTGTAGAAACTTAAATTTTGAAAAATTAGAAACAGAGGGCTGGGATACCTTGTCATTCTGCTGACTGACAGGGTCTGACCTTATTTATGTTGGCTATTTGAAACCCTAATTCTGCTTCTGTATTTGGTTTCATCTACAATTATAAGACTGTTTTTCTATGTGAAGATCCTCCAGAAAAAAGTAAAGTTAATGCTTTATTTCCCCAGAGATTAATCCCACTCCAAGGCATTTATTGAATCCCTGTGTAGATGCTTTAATTTAGAAGTCATATTGCTTCAGTCCAGTAGAGCTGAATGAAACCTCTTAGGGAATAGGCTAGTGATGCTAGGCTAGTTGCTTTCCTTCTGTATAAGGGAATTCATATGAAGCCTTATCAGGCTGCAACTTACCCTTATTGTTTCACACCTTTGGCTAATTTGTCCAACCTCCCCACACAAAGTAATAGTCAATATATTACAAATTATACATCAGTACTAACATTATTAATCTGGTGATGGCTTTTCATTTGGAGTAAGCATGCTAACAGGAAGTATATATGCATAAGAAATAATACAATCCTGCTAAAGAAGTAACTGCACATATGTAATGAAAGTGGGATATTAATCTCCTCATAAGTACCATGAAGTTTGGAATTATCTGGTGGCTTGTGATAACCTGTGAAAATGATAGATAAGCAGGGTGGAAAATAATCACCACTTGTTTCTTGTAATAGTTTTAAGCAATATCTTTCCCTCAGTGTCTGCCAAGCAGTTAAAATTGTGTACAAGATCATTCTTAATGGCTGAAAAAAAATATAATACATCAAGGAAGTCGAACATTGCAGAAGGTGATCCCCATCACCACTAGGCAAATTCTGGGAATTTTGTCTTAGTAAAATCTAGAGACAAATTCTGTATTTATTTAAGGAACATAAACTTGCAGAATGTGTCCTGTTTTTGAATATTAGGAGTTAGTTTTAGCAGCTAAGCAAGGGTCTGAAAAAATTTACCCCTTTACGTCCTACTGGGTCCAAGAAGACACCCTGTCTCACCAGTGAAAGTGGATGCAGATGAGATCCCATGTCCCCTGAATGGATCAGGTTTTCTCATGTTAGGCACTTAGGTAAAACCAGACTGGCTGGGAGTGCAAACACCATCCCTAAGGTCCTGTTGACAGCATTTGTGTTTATTCATCTGAAACACAGTATCTGTAGGGTATAGAAATGCTCCTAACACCTCAGGAAGATATTTCAGTTTTGGATTTCAGGTATTATTCTCTTTTATTTGGCTGCTAGGCTGCTCTGAATTGTACATATTCACTCTCTAAACCTTAAAAACATGCCAGACCATGCATGGGTGACTTACCTTGTATGATCTGTCACAAGGGACTAGTCTCAGCAAATGCCTATCCTGTTCCTCCAGGTTTGTGTTAACCCAGCAGCTGGAGGTATCACACCAAGAACTCTTGAGTCAGCTATTGATCCCAAGCTCAATTCCATCTGGTGCTCCAGAGGCAAAGCAGGTGTGCTGCTGCTTAAAGATCTCCATGAAAACCATATATCACTTCACACAGAAGGTGTTATCATTATGGGGAATACTTTTTTTTGTATATTTGGAGAGAAAGATAATTGCTATGCAAAAATCACATATGTTTTAAGGCTCATTGGCCAAATTATCATTTCCTATTTCCTATTTGCCATCTTCAGGCAGAGAATACTGAGAATCTTGTAACCTGACGCAACAATATGTAAATCTATTTACTTGCAGGCTCCAGAGTGCTGTGAGCTGCAAACATAAAAGTCACTAGGCAACAGTTAATACAGATAAATTGTTTTCCTTTATTGCAGAGAAGAGTAGGTATATACCTCCAGCTAACAACCATAGACTTCTAGCTAATAGTTTTTTTGACACAATCACACAGTCTTTAAATAAATAAACAAATGAATGAACAAATAGGAAAACAATAGGCAAAAGAGGACATAATTATTTTTGGCTTTGAGTATGCTGCTTATGAAAGTGAAACCTAAGGGGATTAAGAATAAGCCATAATAGGAAGGAGAAACACTAGAATAATAAAAATTCCGTTAAGGGAATTCATAGCATTAAAATAATAATAAAAAAAAGAAGAAATACCTGAAATGTTAGGAATGTTTACAGGCAGATATAGACCAATATCCAATTGTTCTAAGCACCATATGTGTTTGGTATGTGGTAAATGTCAGCCTTTGTTCCAAAGAATTTGAAATAAGAATAGTATAAGTGGAAAGCTACAGAACATATTTTTCTCTTGGGCCTAGGAAAATCTTTGTGTATTCAGATTGCTATGGATTCTGCCAGAGTAGGGACTGAAACAAGATTCTCAATCCTCCATTGCTTTGACTGAAAGCAATTTCACACCTGTTGCACTTCTAGCACTTTTCATGTCAGTTCTTGAATTTCTCAGTTACTGCTTTTAAGGACTCTTTTTAATTCACTAGCAAAAGAATACATCACGTGTCAGTGAAGAGGGATACCAATAATCACATGAAAAAAGACCTCTGATTAGCCATCTGAACATCCTCAGGAGAGAAATGCACACACACACAGAATCAGACATTATACTAAAGGTGTGAGGAGTTAGTGAAAGATTTCTACATAACTGCCTTTCAGTCTGCACACTGAATTCCCATCTCCTGCCATCATCACTAGTCTAAAGCTCTTTGTAAAATCCAGTGTTTCAGCAACAAATACTAACAGATTTTGTCAGAAAAGCCAGAGTGAAATGTTTGCATTTTCCAAACTTAAGCCTTCTCAGAAGAGTCTTAATGATCAAAATACCCTTCTTATTAATTGAACCACAAAGAGAAGACAGCTCAAGAACCACACACAGTAGTTAACCAGAGCAATGAAAGCTCCAGAGTTGGAAGACTGTTCCTCTTTTCAGGTTATTGCAAGATAGGGTGGTAGCCCTGCCTGAGTTCTGTGGTCATTGGAGGGGGGTTATATTGTACCCTGGCAAGTAGGTCACTCTCCATCAGGAAAGGGTAGGGAAAGCATTTTTTCTCTCCCAAGGAGCATTT
This sequence comes from Cettia cetti, assembly GCA_013401135.1. Classification (NCBI taxonomy): domain Eukaryota; kingdom Metazoa; phylum Chordata; class Aves; order Passeriformes; family Sylviidae; genus Cettia; species Cettia cetti. The sequence goes on along the minus strand of VZUI01091937.1, from coordinate 48,192 downwards.
TCTCTTGCATCACAAGAGACTCTGAAAGCCCTCACTCCTAAAAAAAGGACCAATCTGGGATTAGACATAGTTGTAAGAGTCTAACATTAGTACCAGAAGAGATTGTAATGAATGGCATTCTTCAACAAAACAGAATTGATATTAACAGCTGAAGGCAGCAGCAAAGAGGTAATCACAAGAGGAATGCATTAAACTTTCCATGAAGGAATGATTAAGATCATGTATGACTAGACAGTTCTGGTGATCTGATTGCCAAGATCAACTTTCAAGATCACAAAAAGAAAAAAGATGCTCTGGAAATCTAGAAATGCTGAAGAAAAAAAAAAAAAGAAAAAAAAAAAAAAAAGATGCTTAGGAACAAAGTGTATTTTGTATTCTCAAACCTCCCCATGTACTCATGCAGAGTGAGGGAGAAACAACATTTTAGTTGATCTAACCTTTAATTATACATGATAAGTTCCTGAAAGTTCAGCTTTGGTATTGATTCTTGTTGTGGGTAATTCATTGTATCTACAGTCTCCTATGCAAAAATTACTAAAGTGAAACTAGGGCTGATGCTGTGATGTAGTCATTTTCACAATATTTCAGCAGCAAGCAGAATTAAAATAAGTGAATAGAAAAACAATCCAATCAGAAACAGTAGAGTGACACCAGAACAATTTATTGTAAAAAAAGAAGACTGGCACAAATTTTTCTGAGCTTTTTAGGTTGGGTTGTTTGTTTGGGTTTTTCCTTTTTCTTTCTTTCTTTTTTTTTTTTTTTTCCTGGTCATTCTTATTCCAGTTTATTGTTTGTTCGGTTTGCTCAGTTTGCTTCTGGTTCACTTAGTTTTGACATATGACTAAACAAAATTGCCAAGGGCACATAGATGATGGATGACACAATGATGGCAGACTTATTTTCATTCCAAATCTAAATTCTTCTAAACAGGACATTTTTCTTTCCACATTCAACATACTGCATGTATGAAAGTGGAGAAGTTCACCTGATCTGACTGTGGGGGAAGAAAAAGGAAGAAAAAGCTGGACTGCATTTTTGCGGCAATCTAAACTTTATTTAGGTTCTTACCTCTAGCAGTTATCATCCCTTACAAAAGTACAAAGAGATATGGGTAAGTGTTGCATGGTGATCTTAATGAGCTTCTTCCTCTGTCCTGTTCAGGAAGAAAAGAAAACCACAGCAGAAATATCACAGACATGAAACTGATGTTGCAGTGGTGCTGGAAATAAGTGGCAGCAGGATAGCAGAGTACACAGCTCAGCAGGGCCAGCATTGTTAGTGAACATAGAGGAAAGGCCGAAGAAACAGGAGCCTGTTACTCATACCACATGGCTGCTAAAGGAACTTTGTGGTTCCCTTGTGTGTGTGCACTACTTCTGCCTGTTGCCAGTGGCACAGCTGTTCCAAAAGGAAAAAAAGGAAAATCTAGCCAAATACACCAGAGGTAATTAATTCGTGGCATCTTTTCCTTCATGTCAGATTACCAGGTCATAGGGAAGATATGGTTTTAAATTTTGTCCCTTGCTTTTTGCTAATAAGCACTTCCTGCCTGATCGCTAGTAACAATAGAGATACTAATTTTGGAGGTTGAATGCACAAATCCCCCCACACACAAGTACAGGGACTTTCAAAAAGGGATAACTTGCTGCAAATTTCTTGCCAACGAAAATGTACAGGGTAAATATTGGAATTTTTTGGTGATCCACAACATTTAGGACTGTGATATTAGAACTCTGTATTAAATACTTTTTTCTTAAAGAAAGGCCTGATAAAACTAAATGTGTTCACTGTAACACGTGATTTTCATTCCAGTATTTAAGATACATTTTGAAATTCCACAGAATTCCCAGAGGTGACACAAATGTGAGACATGACAATTTTTTGTCACTCCTGAAAAAAAGGGCAAAATCACCATGCCTGTAGACCTTGAAGCATTTGTAGATTTTAAAACCTGATAATCTACTGCCTGGCCAACTAACTATGAAAACAACACTAAGCACACTAACTAGACCTGCAAGTCATAAGAAATGTCAAAACCTCTTCAAACACATTTTGAAGTTCTCTTAAATCAATGGACCTCAAACATCCTACAGACTTGGCAGACTTCTGCCATTACAGCTTTATAGTCCTATCTTTGCACTTTCTCTTTTATACCTTCCTTCACAGGAAGACTTACTCCCCAGCCTTATTCTGCTATTTCTTTTTTTCTTTTCTTACTTGTGCTGTGACCTTTTGTTCTCCTCATCCTTTATGCCATCATCAGTGTTAACCAGGCTGGCAATCACTCTTGGTATGAGCCTATCACCATACCCCATCAATAAATTTGGCATAAACCACTGGCAATGTTATTCATTTTTTAGAGGAATGCAAGAGAAAATATTATTTTCATTAAACTAGGATTTCAACTCCACATTTTGTTGTTGAGTGAAGCTTGGAGAGATGTTAGGGAAAGGCAAAATAACCAATTTGGACTGTATATCAATCTTCAGGATCAGATGATTTTTCTTTTTAATTGTTAGTCAGAATCTCTTTTGTTGTGGGAGGTATAGAAAAAATTGCTTTCATCAGAAATTTCTAGAGTGAAGTAATCTCTTCTATTTTTTAACATATAATTATTAATATTTGGCAAAGATGCAAATGACCACTTAGAAATTGATGCTTCTGTAGGGAAAAATTGACTTGGTGTTCATCCAAGGTCTACAATGTTTAGAAAAGATAGGGCTTGAACAGAAGAGGGCATGAAATTGAAGAAATAAATTGCAGGAATGTTTGATTTTTGGCTAGTGAATCACACAGAGCACTTGGGTTTTCTGTTTCGTTTTGGTTTGGAGGGTTTTTTTATGAATTTTTTTTGTTGTTTGTTTGCTTGCTTGTTTTCCCCAAAGAGAAAATAATTTAAATGTTAGTAGTGAGTTTCAGATGTCCAACTTAAACAAAAAATAAACACAACAGCTCAACTTTTCTAATGATCCTAATTTCTCTGTTTCCCTCATAATTGATAAATCAGACAGTAGGATAATGTGGCAATTTCCAGACACAAGCAGCAGAAAAATTTAATTGCTGAGTGGGAATAAGAAGTTGTTTCAAGAGAGACTGGCACTTCTAGAGTGTCTTTTCATTCAGTCCTCATCGCTTCACAGCAGCAGTTCTATTCTTCCAGGCTTCAAACTGAAAAAACACAGCCTTTAGGGAAATCTTTCATACATTGTTTCTAAAGCAGCCCAAGCAATCAGTTCCTGTAGTGCTGCACAATGCTGTCTCGATTAACCCCTTGTAGATATTTCAGGATAACAGAAAACTAAAAGGCAGAGATGGAAAGTAGCCAGGCAAACTAGTCTGCTCTCAGATCAGTTCTAAGAGAGGCTACATTTAAAATATGCAATGCAGCATAGAGTTAAATATATACAAACTAGCTCAGAAGGCATGCTAAACACCATAAAGACTAGTTCATATCCACAAAAAGTTCAAATTTCTTACTGTGCAGTGTAAACATGCATTGAATTCCACAGAATAAATATTGATCTTTGAACACATGTTTTTGCATAACCTTGACAACATGGTTTCTTGCACATTTCTCTAGGAAGCATTTGCTGTTTTAATGTAGCTTTCAAGGAAGATCCTTATTCCAGCTTTTCTGTGACACCTAGACTAGATCTTCCCCTAGTCCCCTAAATACCATTTCTTTCCTGAGCAGAATGCTTCAGAACAGGGTTTTACTTTAACTCTGTGTTTGGCCACTTATTCCTCATATATGACAAAGGCCAGGTTATGACTGATGAATTGATTTTGGTACATTCAGACTCATTATGACGACAATGATGGTTCTCAAAATGAAACCTGGTCCATGACTTACTATCATAATCTGCTGTCAAAACTCTTATTTATTATTTAGCATAGGTAGGTAGGTAGGGGAAAATTTTCACACTTTAAATTACATATTTGGCATCTTATCTCAGTCAATTTTATTTCTAAAAAATATCCTGAACAATTTAATTTAGTTGTACTTTGAACTGAGGATTGAATTTTGGACTGCATCAATACCTCTCAATGTACACTATTCTATTTTATGGTACACTTATACATCAATACACTTATATATCAATAAGTAAGCCAACACTAACCCTGAATGTTGCACGGTTTTTTCCACTAGGAGTGATCTGCTTTCTCCCCTTTCCACACGACAAATTCATCTAATCAGAGAATTAGAATCTGTCTTTGGGAAAGTCTCTTGCTTAAATAAAAGTCAGCACTGATATTTCAGACCAAGGTACTCAGGGTACCAGGGTGCATCCATTCCTGGGAATCTTTAAGAACAGACTGTCTTCCATCCCTCTTGGAAACCTCCTTAAAACTTCATGATATTTAAAGTTAATTTTTCCATATGTCCACTTGGGATCTTCCTGGTTTTTATTTATATCTACTATCTCTCTTCCTCCCTTCAGACACCTTTGTGAAGGTTCCACCCCCTTGATCCCTTCTCCAGAGGCACTGGATTACTGTCAGGTGCTATGAAACCGTCTCTGCTCCAAGTCCTGACCCCATAGCATCACCTCATAGGATGAGTGCTCCAGATCCACTGTCCAGTGACTGTCCCTGAGCTTCTCTAAATTGCAAACATCATTGCCATGCTGGGAGACTGTAAACTGAATTAGGTTACTGCATAGGGACTGAAAAATCCTGAGCAAAGGTGTATCATCCTTTTCCCAAGTGTGTTGTTCATACAGCCCAAGAAAAAGATAGTTTTAGTTGCTGTCCAGAAACACTACTAGCTGATATTTTCTTACTGCAGAGTTGTAGAGCTGCTCCCTGGCTGAAGAGCCCCAGGTCAATGTCATTGCAGGAGGCATGATTATTCCATCTCAAGTGCATGGTTTTGCGTTTGTCCTTGGTGATTTTCACAGACTTCCTGTTTGTCCGTTCATTGTTTTCTGTCAAGTTTCTCTGAATGACCACCTTGCCTTTCAGTGTGTGTTATACTGGTACTCCTGGGCTGAAGTTATAACTGAACTCGGTGAGTGTTTACTCTTTTGGCTTATTCACAGTGTTTTAAACAGCATCTATTTCAGGACAGATCCTTGAGGAACATCACCTGTAACTACTCCCTACATGAAACATGAACCAATAACTACCACAATGAACCAGATAATTCCGTCTCTTTTTTTTGTCCCACACACTTACAATATGTCATATCAAGCTAATAGAGATAGATGATATCTACCTGTTTCGTTCCCAAATTCTGCCATTTTGTCACAATGTCATGCATGATACACCCACCCTCAGCAACCCAAACTGACTTTGTCATTTTGTCACTTTGTTATTTTGATCCAAGAGGACTTGGTCCATTTAGCATCCAAGTGAATCTGACTGGGCTTCACTTTCCAGCATGATCCTTTTGGACTTTTTTGAATATGAATGTGACATTTTAGTTTCTGCATTTGTTGCAGATTGCCTAGAATCTTCATGACCTTTCAAAGATGACACAGTGCAGCCTTTCAAAGACATTGTCTGTGCACCCTTAGACATAGCCCTCCAGGTCCCATGAAACGTTATGGGTTGAGTTTCTTCAAGTGACTCGTAAACAGGATCTTGTACATTACTGATTGTTATTTTTGAAACTTACATTTAGAAAAAAGACTTGGGAGACCTTGCTGGTAAAGGGAAAAAGGGGAAAAGAGTGTTGCATTGTTAGAGGGTAAGATAATATAAAAAAACCAAAGTGTCTATCTCTGAGTAGTAAATAAGAGAGCAGCCAACATTTTTCTTTAGAGCATTGAGGGGTGCAAGCTAATTTATCATTGTGAGACATTGTTCTCTTATTGGTTGTATAAGCTTGCAATCATGTGCAAAATTTCTGCATGGGAAAAAACCCCACTATTTTATCACCAATAATAAAAACATAATTTTCAGGGTTCCTGTGGGGTTTTGAAGCCTAGATGTTCCTCAGTGCAGTAATAGAAGAATGTTGTTTATAATTTCCACTTTGCAAATTCATTTTGAAGTAATTTCACCTTGAATTCATAATTAAGGTGCATTTTGCTGATTATGTTTCCAGACAACAAAAGGAACACAACATTTCAGACCAGTTTGGAAATTGAAGGCCTCCTTTAAAAATAAGGGAATAAAAAAACCTGTATTGGATCACAGCAGCTGCAACAAAATCCTACTTCCACCAGCAGCAGCCTAAGAAAATAAATCATTCACATACAGAAAACATCCTTTGTGAAAAAAGGGAGATAATCATGTGGGGGTTTTATGTTTTACAGTGTGGGATCACATATAAGACAGGCTAAGAACTTTTGAGAATAAAAAAGAAATCATATTGTTCTGTCATACTGATTAGCAATGCTTCTGAAAATTAGCACAGAGACTGGGGAAAGATGACATTAACATAGGCATCTATCAAATATATTAGGCTCAGCTCTTTAAAGCTGCTTAAAGGACTTGGATATCACTACTCAGTAGCATGCAGGTCTAACAATTATGATTGAGCAAATCTAAGGGAAAAGAGCTGCTTAAACAGCTTCTAAGATTTTGGACACCTAGAAACAGAATACATGGTTTCATTCTGAAAACACCAAAATAACAACTTTTCACTTGTTAATAATCTCATTAACTCAATGGGACTGCTGACATGAATATAATTACCTCATACATTAATAAGCATTTTCAGGTTTCCACATATCATATACAATACTTCGCAGCACAAAAAAAAAAAAAAAAAAAAAAATAGAGCTCTAATAATGACATCTCATTACTTGCAAGTGTCTCTTTACAAATGTTTAACAGTAAGCTTACTGGCAGAACAAATATGGTGTCAACAGGATATTGCTTAGCTGTGTTTAGGAAATGGCAAAATACACACGTTATGAATTAAGAAAAACAAACAAAGCACTTTTTTTAAGCTATGAGTCTAGCACTTCAGTTATGCAAGTGCACTTTACACCTGGGATGCAATTCAAGTTGATGAAAGATCCTTTAAAATGAAAAGGTCTTCTGAGTAAGAATACTCAGTGGGAAACAATGATCTAGCAAGAATTTAGTTTTGGTGTCTTCCAAACACGAACAAATATCTAACCTTTTTAAGCTTTTTCTTTCAAAGAAATGCTATCTGGACACTCCGACAGTGAAGAAATTTTGATCATCTAAAAAAGCAGAATTTCTCTAGGTAAAATGACAAAAATATATTAACCAAATTCAGGCAGTAAAAAGACATTTTTCTTGATCCAAAGAGGAGAAAAAATTATCTTGTCAGATATCCTGCTGTAGCTGACTCTAAGCAGTTAAAATGCAAGACGATTCAATTTGAAACTGTGTTTCCTTGCAATTTATATTGCAATTTAATCACTGGAGTTTTTAAACTGCATATGGTTTTATCTACTTATCAACAGAACTTAATCCACATACAGAGAGCACAGAGCTTGAACTCTGTGAGCAACATATTTACATTTTTAGAAAGTATTTAAACTCACAAACCTTTCGAGTAAGAGAACATGATGCCTTGTGGATATATGATTGTGGTTCTCTGAGTCATGCTTTTATCAAGAACCAAAGCAAATGACTGTATATTAAAACTCTGGTGATTGTTATGTACTTTTACCCTGCAAGTTATGTAACTCAACCTGTGGTGACTTCCAGCAATAATTATAAAAATTGCTGCCTTGTCTGTGTCTGTCCAATCTGCTAGCCAATTTGGGCAAAAATTCACAGCATGACTACCATGCTTTTCATAGAGGTTAAAATAAAACTTCAAGTATATATGTGTTTGAATCTCATTCCTACAATCATGGTCTCCTCTGTCTTTTGTCTATTATCAACCATGAGTGAGGAGAGAAACTCATTTTCTCAACCAAACTAACTATTTTGGGATGTATATACAAAATAGTATGTGAAAGGACGTGAAAACTGAAAAGTAATAATAATTTGATTTGATTAAAAGACTGGAAAACATACTTATGAAACACAGCATTTCTCAGACATTCATTGTCTTTTGTTGGAAATAAGGTTTTTTTTCTTTTTAAGTATTGACACTTATATCTTCAGCCAGTGGCCAGACCCTGAATCTGAAATGTCTTTGGTTGATAGCAAGGAGCCATTTTAGGATAAATCATATTCCCCATCAGAGACAACTGCAAGGGAGAGTGTATGTGTACGTGGCTGAAGACCCAACTATTTTCATTGCTGTTAGAAGCTGGAAGGGAAAAGGCACTGCAGGCCCTGTGGTGTCCATTGAGACATTAATTGCCAAGAAATGTAAAGAAAGGGAGCCAGAGCGGGTGCTTCTGAGTCACTAGGACTTTGAAATCTAGTTTTGGTACTGTGATTGCTTCTTACTCCATGGTTTCTGGTATGTCTAAGTACATAGCATGAGATTAATTTTCCCTCAGAAAACCATTTTAAGACACAAAAAGAAATCATTTTGTTAGCAGTTGAATTTCTGTCACAAACTATCTCTACTCTGTTCTATCTTACCCTAGAAATAGAAATATTTAAAGTTAAGAAGATGATAGTGAAATAAATTTTCAAAAACCAGTTCCATCAAGTATTTTTGAAAATAAACAATCTTTGTATTTTTAAAGTTTATGTTTGTTGTTAAACCAAGAATCATCTGGAATAAATATCTCTGAGCTGCTAAAGAGCACTAGAAGCTTTTAAAACATTGATTTACCATAATTAAACATAACATTTTCAGACTAGATTTATCAGCGCAGTGGAACAAAATTTCAAAACCAACATCATTTGTAGGAAATTCTTTCTTGGTTGCTCACATTTTCGTCTTCTAGATATATCTTGTAATTTTCTTGACTCTCCCCATTATTTATTTAAATATTAGGTCTGTCCCTGGTTGTAATATTTTTTGTGTTTTTCCAACTGGTGCTTATAGCTTATGATCTTTGTTTTGTGTCTTTTTCTAATATCACCTTCTAATTGCACAGTAACATTATAAATATATATAATATTTTTGCATTGTTTCTAATGAAATGAGAACAAACTAGTCATATTTCCACATAGATTATTATAACAAGTAATAAAGTACCTCAATATTAAGGTTTTGCTTGAAACTTTGATTTTGAAACTTTTACTTGAAATCTAGTTTTCCTTTAGCACTCTCTTTTCTAATTACTAGACCTGTTCAATGTCCAATAGGAGTTTCATGAATTGCTAAAGACCATCCTAGGGACGGAAGGTCTTGAGATGGTAATAATGTTTATAACTTTTGGGCTGCCACAGTGTTCTGACAAAAATCCACTTGTTCAGACCTTGAAATTTCCTACTAGGAAATTTCAAATTTATCAGCACTCCAAGTGTTAACAATTCATTGTATAATCTTTTACTTTTGGCCTCACAACATATGATTACTGTTTATTTCACAAAACAGAACTGTTTAATTTCGGAAGTCCTAGAAGAACTTAATTTGGAGATATGACTTACAGATTAGAAATAAAATCAGCAAGAGGACAATATCTTCTCAACAAATGCCAGAATGATACAATAAAAAACTCCTTACAGACTAAGAACAAGAGGATATGTAGAGTTTCACAGGAGATGAGCTTAAAAATTACCAGTATTACGTTGAGTAAAACAGTTTGTGAATGAATACATATTAAAAAAAAAGGTGAAAAAAATCAAAAATATCTGTTCATCTACAGAAAATTGAGGCAATGAGGTGTTACTGCAGCCCATGGACATCATTGGCAGTGCAGACACGGTCATTTTATGTGCATTTTATGTATCAAATATATTAGCTTCAATAGTCAATAAAAACCATGTTTGGAATAGCAGATACCACATTACACATAGTAACACCTTAAAGAAGCATACTTTGTGATTCATTTCCATGATAGTGTAAAAACTGGTTCCTATTGTCAGATATTAGGAGCTGAATAAATGACTGAATTTATCTTCTACTGACCTAGAAATCTCCTTGGCTGCTTCCTACTGTATGCTGGTTTTCCAAATAATCCTGCAAAATAGCACTTAATTGTAGAATGTTGCAAAAATCAAGTAAGTATGGCAGCCAACAAAAAGAACAGGTTTTTTCAGCATACATACAGAATCTTAATAGAAAGAATTTTCACATTTAGTGTTGGTTGTTGAAACAAAAATGCAATAATATGCAAGTATCTCTTTAAATGTTTTTACTAAACAGCTATTTTTTTTTTTACAGAAACCTTCCCCACTCCTCCCCAACCAATCAACCAAAATCCAAAACCAAAACTCCAGACCTGGTAAAAAAAAAAAATCTTACTTTAATTGGCAGAACCTATAGATTCATACGTTTTTAGTTCAACAAGGACAAGGTGCACAGGCATGGGTGATTTTTAAAGCAGAAATCTTGCTATTATTAGGTATGATTTTAGCTGATATCTAAGTGGACCTACTACACAACACATTATTTGTATTTTGCCATTTTCAGTGTGTTTTAAGTGTGGGCTGTTGACAAACAGGATGTCATAAAAATTGTACTCCCTTATACAAGGAGCCAAAAAACCATTACAAAGCTGAGGGCTGCACTGCACTAACTAAATCCAAAACAAAGAATTGTAGTAAAGCATGTGTCCTCTTTTGCACAGTCTGGTTTTTGTAGTGGGGGGTTGGGGGTGACACAGAGGTGGCTCCTGTGAGAAGCTGCTGGAAGCTTCCACCATGTCCAGCAGAGCCAATTCCTCATGGGTCTGAAGATGGACGTGCTGCTGGCCAAAACTAGAGAGGTTGGTAATGCCTCTGTGGTGACGTATTTAAGGTGAAAATCAAAACAAAGTGGAATACAGTTTTTTTCTAGCCAGAGAAGAGGATGAGATGAGAACATGTGAGGGAAACAACATGGAGACACCAAAGTCAGTGGAGAAGGAAGGGCAGGAGGTGCTCCAGGCACTGGAGCTGAGATTCCCTGGCAGACTGTGGTGAGACCATGATGAAGAAGCTGTGCCCCTGCACCCTGGGGGGATCCACTCACAACCCATGGGGATCCACTCACAACCCATGGGGATCCTCAGAGGATGCAGAGATCCACTCACATCCCCTGGGGGAAGTGCCCATGCTGGAGCAGGTGAATGCCTGGAGGAGGCTGTGACTCAGTGGAAAACCCAGTGGAGAGAAGGGCCCTGCTCCCAGGCTGGAGCAGCCTGTCCTTGGAGGGCTGCACCCTGTGGAAGACTGACCCATGCCGCAGCAATTTTGGGAGGACTGTCTGCCTGTGGGATGGACTCATGTCACAGCAGTTTTGGGAGGACTATTGATCCAGAGATTGGAGCCATACTGGAGAAATTCACGGAGAACTGTCTCCCGTGGGAGGGACCCCACAGCATAGCAGGGAAGGACTCCTTTTCCTGAACAGTGGAAGGCCTCAGGTGATGAACTGACCAAAGCCTCATGCGCTGTCTCCCTGCTCTGTTGAGCGGAAGGAGCAGGGAGTGGTGGAAGAAATCTGTTAAGTGTTTATTTTACTTCTCATTATCCTCCTCCTATTTTGTTAGTAATATTCTAATTTTGTACTTCTAAGTGATCCTGGTTTTCCCTTGGGGTGTTTTCTCCCAATAACTCGTTAAGCCTTCATTTAAATTTTTTCTCTCCTTTGCCCAGCTGTGGCAGGAGAGGGTGAGTGAGCAACTTCCATGGCTGCCTGGTGTTGGACCAGTGTCAAACCATGACAGGTTGTAAAATGGAAAGAGTGAAGCAGAGGGGCAAATGTATTTCCTCTTCCAGAATTTGAGATTTAAATTTCTTCCTGGAATCTGCTATGCTTCTGCTCTTTACTTCTACACTGTCTATAACTGAATGAAACATTTCCAGAGACTGTCATTTTGGATATGTGTGTCATACTGCTTCCAGACCACTGGAGCCTTTTGCAAATAACTCATCATATTATGTCTTCTTTTAAGAAAAGCTCTGTCAATATTTATTTCCTATGCAAAAAATCTTCCTATCTCCACAAAATGAGCAGTAGAAAAATGAGGCTTTTATGACCATATTTCATATGACTTGGGTGGGATAAAGAACAATTAACTAAAAATATTGCAAGAAGAATCGCAATGGAACAGAGAAGTGTTTTCTCCAAAGCTACAGTTGAGCATCTTAGCAATATCAGTCTTCTAAGTTTTCTCAAAGGCAAATGATATGAGCAGCATTCATGGAAATATTTGGCACAGTTTTTGTCACCTAGACATATGTCACCAGACCATACCTTGTTTCAAGTTTGTATCAATCAAATTCCTTTAGAAGTGTGAACATGCATTTCATCATAATTCAAAGGAACCCTGTTGTCCTGAACATGGGTCTATTACCTGGTGAGTGGCAACTCACACACTCAGGTAAGATATTTCTGTGGTTTTTTCTAGTGTGAGCAAAGGAGGAAGCTGGGTAGTAGCACACAAAATGCTGTCTCCCTGACCATCTAAACTTTACACTGTTTGTACATTTTAACAAACGAAAGCATCAACATTCATTGGTCACAGTTGCCACAGCTTTTTCATCAACTAGTACTCAACCCCCTGTTTGCTTGTTGGATTTCTCACTTCTCATGCAAATTAGTCCTCAGGCATAGTTCTTCCCTCTGTCTTACACTGGGATCCAGAGAAGGTGGTCAATGAGTGGGTTGTGATCTTCCACTGCTGGAATTACCTTTTCCCCAGTTACTGCTCAATCCTGACTTCACTCCTGGTGCCTCTCATCCGGACAGCACATTTATCTTGGGAGTCTTTCCTTTTCCTTGAAAAAAAAATGATAGCCAAGAATACAATATTCACTCCACAATTGCTTAATCATAATTGTCCAACTACAGCTACTGATTAACAATGATTAAAAAAAAAAATCTAAGTTTGACTCAAATCTTGGGGGCTCATATTTGAGGAGGTCAATTCTGCTGTGGCAGAAACTCTTGAAAACATTTAAGGTCTTAAAAAGACGTAAAACTACATTACTTCCCAAGAAAGTCCATCCACAATGTGAGAGAATAGTGCAAGCTTCTACTTGCGCTAAGATGCATCTCTTATCAAACTGCTTCCACATTGGCATTTAAATTTTCACTATTATAAGATAGCCGGTGCAACAACATTTGTTTTATCATGGCACAACTCTGCTGTCTTCTGAATTGTTGATATTGATTTTAAATTAAAGAATAGAAGAATAATTTGATTTTCACAGTGAAAGATTATCTTCAGATGTATTTTCTTTTAGGTGATGGAAAGAAGTTTCCTAATACAAAAGTAAGAAAAAACTTAGAATACCAAATGAAGTTAGGAATATATTAATATATGTTTTCATGATAAAGCTGTTATGATTGTATATTGATTCCAGAAAAAACCTATCTTTTTAAGCTGTTGCATAATATTTCATTTCTATTTGTCATAAACAAATTTTTAATGGATATAAAATTTAAAAAATATTATTAATACTGATACCATAAAAATTTCTCAGCATCTTACTTGATTACTTCTAGATGTACATTTCTCCTCTGTGTTTGATGCAATACAGGTGGTACTGTAGCTAACTATCATATTTCTATGTATGTATATGCATATAGTCAAGTAAGTGAAGAACTGTCTTCTGTAGCAGGAATATTGTAATTACACTTGTCACAGTTTGAAAATAACCACAACATTATTCAATAAACAAGGTAGTTTAAACTCCATTCAGAAATCTGTGTGCTATTCTATTGATGCAACAACTATTGTTTCAGCTACAGAAAAGCCTGGCCCTTTTCTCCTTTTTCTCTACTCAGAAAATAAATTCAAGGTCTTTCAGTCTTACCTTGTTAAGAAAAGTGCAAAATTACAAAATTTATAATGATTTTCAGCATCACTCACATAATTTTTAGTGTAGTTTTATTTTGTGGTGTGCAAAGTAAATTTGATTTTATCAGTAAAAGAAATTGATACAGCTTGAATATGGAGAGAGCCTAATAGTGTCATAAATCAATATAAGCCGATGTAAGTCAACTGCGTACATTTTCCCCAAAGGAAGATTTAACCTGAAGAGCCAATCTGCTCCACACAGAAGTGTCATTGTTTCTTTTCTGACCACAGCAACCATGTCATTCTGACCTTTGAAAAATTCTCAATGCTAAGAAAACTATCCTTTATAGAAGTAAACTGCTCATGAAAATATTCCATTTTATATGTCTGACAGATGGCATGACATTATAGGTGGAAAAGAAAAAAATCCCCCAAAACTACCAGTTTGATTTTTATCTTAATTTAGTTGTGAAGACAGACTACAGGACAATATTATTGGTTCTTTTTCTGTCTGTTTAGAAGCAAATGACATGCTGCCTGACTTCTTACTCTTAAAAAAATCTAAAAAGAAAATCCATATTAGTTTTAATCGTTTTATGCTAGAACAGTTTTGGGTTTTTTTATTGTTTGAGAAAACAATGGTTTAAAATCTGCGATACTAGGTTAGGTTGTCTTTTTTTTTTAATCAGCAGTGTTTTGATGAAAAGCTGTTTTTTTAAAAAATAATATACCATAGCCTCTTTCTACAATATATCTGTATTGTATGAGTGTTTCTAGGGTACCACTGAATAACTGTAATCCATGCATTTTACTTCAAAACAGTGCTGCAGGTGTCAAAAAATTTTCTCATATTTGGCTGCCTCTGGAATTATATGTTTTAATTGAGCAAATATTCCTTCCTACATTGAAAGCCTTGTGCTCCGGTGAACGGATTTGAAGACAGTCCCCAGGGCCTCAGGAAAATGAATCACAGTCACCACAAAACACTGCAGTGTAAATGCAAAAAAGCAAATTCTGATATTTTAGTGAATAGATTGATCATTTCCTAACTAATAACTGAATAAATATGAACATTCAAGACTCCTGGATTTGCGATAAGGAGTATAATAAAACCTTTGTCAATTTTCCCTCTCCTGCCATACCTGTAATGTCATGTAGAGATATCAATTTTCATGAGATAGTTAATTAAGCCAGATACCCAAATCTAAACTGTGGCATAGATTTATTCTGTCTGGCTCTCAATCTGTTATATCTATTACTCTTGCAACACTGGTGGTAATGCTCAGTACTAGGAGATGAACAAGGCTATTTCCACTTGAGATATAAACCAGCTAAACCCTCTTTTCTCTTATCTTATCCTGTTGTACCCATTGAGACAATAGTGCCTTTGCCTCAAGAAATAGCAAAAGGAAAACTTTCACCTGATCACTCACATTTCCTAACTGTAATAAAACAAAAAGCTTTTAAGAAAAATTCTCTAATATTGAACTGGGAATTCCTTGTCTGGCAGAGATGAAAAAGCTTTTTAGTAACTTGAAGAAGCAAATGTAATTTGCTTACCTTTATAGGTTAGGGAAGCAAGGTTTTATTTACATAATACTTCTTTTCCACTTGTCATACACAAAAAATCAGGACTATATTCCTTCCTGTTTTCAGTAGTATTCAATCTTTTAAGTCTTTGCTGCTTTACAGGATCATTTACAGCTGAGCAAAGCACATGTGAGCTCTGCTGCTCCAATTTGCTATTTTATACTCCAAGTCCTCTCTTCAAGAGCAAATTACGTATGAATATGAAACCACAGAAAACACACTAGATTGCCACTTTGGAAAAAATGTAATACATAGAATGAGGTAGCACAAGATTATCTGCAGTCTTTAAGGGCCACTTACAGCTTATGCCTTTAAGGTCCACTTGTAAGTGTGTGAGAGTTTCTTCAATTTTAGGACTAGTAAGGGACATTGAATGTTTTACCAGAACATACAGAGCCAACAATCTAGTCTAATCTAAAACTGAAGAAGAATTCTTTTTTCTACAAGTACTTTAACAGGCTTTGGCTGCAACACACTTATAGTTTCTTTATACCACCTATTAATATTTATCTCTTTCTAAAATAGCTAATGTCTACTCCAACATTTTGCTTCCTCTTTGCCATCATTTTACAGGATTAAAATTTCAAAAGTTCCACTAAATCCCAAGCAAATATTTTTCTGTGTTATTTTCACATGACAATAACACTTATAGTTAAACAAAACTTTTAGACTTACACAGAGGACATGTTTGCCAAGGCATCTAAGATCTCTTTAGAAGGTTCTTAATCACTACAATATCTTTATTTGGAAGATAAACCCTGGTGTTGTAAACTATTTAATCCTTCTACTTGAAAGTTTTGTCCATATGTCTGCAAATTACAGAGGGGTTCTACATGGTTAATGTCAATCTTTTGACTCAATTACTATCTTTCCTATATTCTTCTTCTGCCTTCCCAGTCTCATGTCTCATGCAGTGAAAAAGATGCACATTTTGGTTTCCTCTGAGAATAGCCAGAATAATATTCTGAAGAGTAATGAAGATAATATATTACAGCAGCTCCTGCTAGAACTTTCCAAGCCAAGGAATACCTGCAGATGTGAAGAATGGAGTATCAGAAGGGTATGCTAGCACAATCGTTTTGGTAACTCTTGGAGAAAGGCATACTAACAGAGGAGTGATGTGTTAATGTGATACAGTTAGGATTGTGTAGCTTTTTATTAACAGTGACATGTCCTTCTAGAGTCAATTATTAAATGCTGAAAGAACTGGGATGGGCTTTCATAGACTCAAAGGATAAGAGAATGGTTGAGGATGGAAGGGGTCACTGGAGGCCACCTGGTCCTGTATCCCTGCTCAAGCAGAGCCACCCAGAGCCATATCCAGACAGCTTTTGAATATCTTGAGGGATGGAGACTCCATAGCCTCTGTGACAAAACTGTGCCAGTACCCAGTCACCTTTACACTATGAAGTTCTGCTTCATATTCTGAAGCAACCTCCTGTGTTTCAGGAGCATTATGCTACTTATGTATGATCACAGCAAAAGCTAAGGAATTTTATAAAGAAAACTTTCAGATGTAGAATTATCTTTGCTCATTCCCTTGCTGCCTTTTACTTTCTCTCATATATAGAATGGATATAGGTAGTTAGTTGTGTGGAAAAAAAGGGCAGATGAAACACTTTCTCTTTAGTGATAAGTTCATTTTTCATTTTTAGATTGTTTGGGTTTGACATGTAGCAGTGTCATCAATGCAAGTTTCATATTAGACCAGAACATAGAAGAAATAAAAGATAAAATGGGCCATTCTATCAATAATATTATGTACTGATCCACTTGGGGGAGATGATGAGTTGCTCATATGACAGTGCTGTGTAGTATTGTATAAATATTAATTAAGAGAAAGCAATTTGCTTGTAGCATGGGTTGCAAAAAAAAAAAAAAAAAAAAAAAAAAAAAAAAAAAAAAAAAAAAAAAAATCTTCCAAACCAATTTCTGTGACCTTTCTGCGGTGCACCTGCATGAGCTTACTCTAAAAATCAAAATGAAGAAAATACAATCCTTGGGACTTTTTTTGAAACCCATTTGGGATACAAAGAGGAAACACCTCAGCTCATGAAAAATTTTGTTGATTGTATAGTACCACTGGTTTTTGCCATGATACAAGTACTTAAGTGGCTGTCCATCTACAGCTTCCAGAGGTCAGATGACAAATATATGGCATTTTTTGGTCCACCTCAGTGGTACTGTGCCAGTGTATTGTAAGTAATGTTTCATGCAGCTTTGTCTTTTCAGTTGTAACTTATTTCAGTAGAAACACTAATCTGAAAATAATTAGCCAGCAAAATATCTGGAATTTTAATTTTTCTGTTGTCAGAATGACAGATGTCAATAGTCTCTAGAAGTCCATATTTTTCAAAGTTCTAGAAAATTGTTATTATGACTGATGGACCAGACTTTCACTTCAGTCTGAACACTATGAGTGGCTTTGAAGGCCCTAACAAAATGTAAACAGGGCTTTAGAACCAGATATTTGAAACTACCCTGAAATCTTATGAAAAAAGTTATTTCTGTGCCTCTGCAAGAAATGTCATTAGAGGCACATTGCAAAGTGCTAAGGCATCTTGAATAAGGAAGCAAGAGCCCTGAGTTACAGATTCAAGCTGCACTAAATATTGTTTTAATCTTATGCAAGAAACCTTCTCCTATCATTTAAACTGACATCAAAGCAACTGAGTCCAGCATTTCAAATTTACATCCAAATATTAGAAAAAACTCACCGTAAGGGTGTGTCACTGATATTAGATTCAGAGAATCTAATAGTAAGAAGGCTAAAATAAGCTGTGATTATGATTTACTCTACCAATATACTTGCTACAAATGTTTATTCATTTTAAAAAGTGTAAATGGCAGAAGGCCATGTGTCATCAAATCATCTGAGTAAATTGTTGCTAAATCTGAGTTGAAGAAATATATTTCTTAGTTAAAAATGTTAAGACCACAACCAAGAAGAGAAAAGAAAAATATTCCAACCTCTGCTTATACAGTACCAAGCAAGTATAAAAACATATATGCATCAAGTCACAAAAAAGTGATCTAAATTCCATTACAATTTGTGATCTCCACCACTCTGGCACACTCATCTTTCCACCACGTTTTGTTACAAATTCTGCTGCACTATTCCTATTTTCTTTTTTCCTATGTTAAATAATAAAGCCTAAGATAAATATTTCATAAGTAAAACCAAAAGTTATCCTTTTAACTTATGAAGCTAAAAGAGCCTGAATCAATAACTTTTGTTTCAAATTTTACTGCATTTCAAATGTTTTTATATCTTTGATATAAAAATGTCATTGATATAAAAAAATACCCCCCACCATGTATTCTGTCTTTATACTATATTATACAAATACATACTCAATATGTAAATGCAGTTAGTTGAAATTAAAATAAAGATTGTTAAAATTTTGGCTTGGAAGATTACACCATGATGACTTGACCAATGGTATTGTCTCAAATTAATCTTTACCTCAATTCTGTTAGTTTAAAGCAGTAGCAATATTTCCCTGACATGGCATTTTTCAGTGTTCAATCATTAGATTCTGAATGCTTTCCTGGTACAGAACAGTCCACAAAACTAAGGAAATGATGAAAGAAAAGTTTGGGTTTTTTTGTTTTTTTGTTTTTTTTTTTTCTTAGGCTGTATGAAAAGAAAACTAGAAATATTTAATGGACTGAATAAAAGATCCTGTTAACTAGTATGAAACAGTTCATCCTTCCCTCTTGTTAATGACACACTTGCTGTAACATTGTTGGAAAACTAGAGATGTTCATTTTCTCATCTTTAATGCTTGTACCAATTTAACTTGTTCTTAGAAAAGCATGGGGGTTAAATATCAAGAGAATACTGCTGCTCCACAGAGACTGGAGACCTCTTGGCCTGCAGGTCTACAGATACACGAAGAGGCTTTACATTAGGTTGGCTCATCATACAGACACAGAAGAGGTGCAGGCAAATCCACTTCCAGTGTGACAGCATCTTGGAAAAGGGGCTGCACTCTTCAGTGATTCCTTCTATTTGGTCTCTTTTTCCTTTCTCACAGAGTGGATCTTCTGTTCATGGAGTCATGACAAGAGAAAAATTACTCTCTAAATTGTGCGCTTCTTCTGGGCCTAATGAGGAATTTCTAGCTTCTCTGATTAAATAGCAAAATAAAAGTTCAAAAACAATGGGACACAGAGTAAATACTTGTTCACTGTAAGAAGCACTACACACACAAATAATGTTTGCACTAATATTTACTGCCTTATCCTTATATATCTAAATAGGTAGATATATAATAATATCATAACATGAACTATATATACAACATTAAATGAACCAAATCAAACATATCAAACTCCATTCAGACACATAAACACAAACACAAGCATACTTATTTGAAAATGTAGGGCTTAAGGGAGTGAAGAATATTTTTTACTGAACATTTTCACTGTAGTTTATATATAAAGAGAGATGAAGTCAAATCATACAGACATATAATTTCCCCCAACAGTGTACCTTAGTCACTACGTATAGATTAAGCGATTTGATCATTCTGGTCTATACCCTTTTTTCTTTTCCTAATACAAATAAATATAATTTATGTTATCATAGCTGATGATAAGGGATAGAGAACTTATGAAGCTTCCATCAAAACCAGGGAAACAAGTAATGAAAAACTTTTCAGAGGTGAATCAATATTCATGATGAGTTTGTGTAACCATGCTGCCATTCATTCCTTACCAGAATCTTCATATCTTCATAATAAGTGTGAGAAGCAGGCTATACAGACACATCCTATGGAAGGCTTCTGTTTGAAATCCCTATATCCTTCTCTCTTAATCCCCTCTCCCCTGTTCCAGATAATTATGACTGGGAGACCACTTTTTCTGATTTCTTTTTATACCTCAGAGGAGGGAATGATGGAAATTCCGGGTGTCCTCCAGAGCTGTGTATTTATACTCCCTTGGCTTTCAGTGTCACAGGGTGATGAGTCAAGGTACAAAGTGATGGAGAATCAAGATCAAGTGTCTAGAAGACGTGTAGATGATGGTGCAATCAGCCCACATTTGTGAGATCACACAATTTCATCTCAAGTGGATATTTGACAAGCTATGGGATTCATAACAACCTGACTAGCAAACTCCAGAGTGAAAATTCTTGTCTTTCTTAAACAATGTGACTTAACACTCATAGATGAAAAAATGAAAAAGAATATGCAGAAAATTAGTACTATTGTTCACATTTGATTAAAGATAAAACAAGTGACGAGAAGTGAAAAGGAAATAATTTTTTTTTTTAATCTGCTAGTGTCTGATTAAGAGATCAAATGGTAGAATTTAAAATTAAAGCAAGATGAATCTCACAAGAAGCACTTAATCTATATCAAAAGTTCTCATATTGTTCTTATGAGAAGACAGCTTTACTTCATGAAAAGGAAATCTCTTCAGTGTATCATTTAATTACAAGGCATGTGAAAGAGTGGTAAATGAATACAGAGGGACTAGAGAAAGCATGTGTTTCTCACAGGTGGTTTAAGAGCTTGTTTTTTCTGCAACAGGATAAAGTCAAATTATTGGTCTAGAAATACCCTCTAAAGAATGTCTTGAGACAAAATATGTTCTGAACTGCTCAGTATAATGCCAAGGAAGTACTGGAGTCATGAGTCTTTTTATGTTGAAGCTGTTGCAGCAAATACAGTCCATAAAGAAACACTGACAGTCAAGACTGATAATATTTTTCCTGTTACTTTCACTAGTTGTCATAATAGCCATGAGAAACAACTGAGTCCCATACCTTTAGCAGTTTATGGCATGCTGGTTCTCTCTGGGGTTTATTTTTTAAATAATTACTTTGTATATAATAGAAACTTTGGAAACACCTAAGCTAGTTTTATCTTACAGAAGAGCTATAATTACTAGAATTGGATTTTTTTCAGCCCGTCATGCCTCCCTTCTCATCCAGCACTGAGCAAGATATAGAGCTGAACTAGACTGCTGGAGACTGGAAGGTCAAGGAGGAAATGGGTGGAAACGTACATTCCCATCACACTGCCATTCCTCCTCACCTTTATAATATAATAGCACAACTCATCTTTAATGGGCTTCTATTGACTCCATCCAATACTATGACAGTTTAAAAAATCCTACATCCAGCAGAAATAGGTCTGCATCTGGTAATTTTGCAAGGCTTGCTATATGATTTGAGACAAGGTAGGGAAAAATGGAGCTTTGCTACTCTTCTGTATATTGCCTCTGACATTACGTAGCTGTGTTAGAAGTATGTACATGTGTGTGCAAAGATTAAGACAGGCTGCCATAGTTAATTTGTATGGTTAATAACTTGATTCTGACATTTCTGAATAGAGTATTGTAAGGCTTGTCTTTTAGCCTGAAGGAGATAATGATGTTGTATGAGTGGCATCCTCACTACTGTCTTAATTACAAAGAAGATGGAGTTGTAATACTATACTGTTTCACTGGGAAAGCTGAATGGGTGCCAGTGTGGAATGACAGTACAGAAGAATATATTATCAGTGATCACAGCAGCGCCTGTCCTTTTCATGGAATTTACAAGGAAAGGATAGCTTAACACAAGTTATTTACTGCATGCAGAGAAGCACTTTTCCCATATAATGTACCTTCCTGTGTATTTCAGTGCTTACTATGTATTCCAAAAGACTCAAATCTTCCTTCAGTTTTGGTTTGTAACATTTTGTTTGAGTCACATAAGCTGTAGTTCAGCCTTATTAGCAAAAAAGAAAAGATCAGTGATTATTCATTCAGAAACACATAGCATTTCAGTTTTCATATTGCTTAAAATCCTGAAAATGTCTTAATTTCTGGGAGACACAAATTCATTCTAACTTGCAGAACATATCCATCAGTAGAATATAAGTAATTAGGCTTTGTGTGTCTCAACGTCTGTTGCAGCACTTAGGATTTTTTGTTGCATTTTCAGAATAAATAAGTCTATCTTGTCACAAGTATCAAAGTGAAAGTAATTGAAATAAGGAGATTGTGGACATTTTAATATTTAACTTTGTGATACATTAGTGCATGGATTTGCCTCTGGGATGTCAGGCATGGCAGACACTTAGGACAGGAGATGTGTGGAGTTACTGGGCACCAACACCAGCTCAGGTTAGCTCAGTCGCACTGCTTTGTGTAAGTCTCCCCATTCCTTGGGACAGGAGGTTCCCGTTAAATTCCTATAACTTACAGCTCAAGTCATGGGTTATAACAACTTAGAATAACAGAATCACAGACTGATGAGGTGTTGGAAGGGATCCTAAAGATCATCTAATCCCAACCTTTCTTGCCATATGCAGGGACACCTCCCGCTAGACCAGACTGGTCGAGATCTTATTCAAACAGGTCTTAACAACTGACTTAAGACATATTTATAATAATCTGCACCTCTGGTCTATTTGGGCCAGACCATAATTTTTGACATTGCAGTAAACTCCTCCCCTTGCCCATAGCTTTTTACCAACAAAGGATTTCTTGTTACAAGCAGCAACAAACTTCCTTGGTCTTCAGGGGATCAGCCTGCCTCACCGTGGTATTTGTTATGGGCTGCAGGAGAATCTCTTCTTTCCCTGCTCCGCTGTGGAATCCTCCCCACAGAAGACAGTCCTTTCTGAACTTTTTCATAGGTTGCAGTTATTCATTAACTGCTCTAGTGCGAGCCCCTTCCTTGGGGTAAAGTCCCTCAGGAACAGATTGCTCCAGCGTGGGATCCTCATGGGGTCTCAAGTCCTGTCACTAAACCTGTTCCAGCAGGGCTTCTTTCTCCAGAGGTCTACAGGTCCTGCCAGTGTCTTGCTCCATTGCAGGCTTCCCAGTTCACAGCCATCCTCAGCTGCATTCACCTGCTCCAGCATGGGGTCCTCCACATGCTGTAGGTGGATATGTGCTTGACTGTAGACTTATCCAACTGACTCAAATTCACAGTGGAATTGCAGCCTATTCAGTACAGCAGCACAGGGACAGCAGCATGGGTACAGCAGCCGTGCCCTGGCCAGCTTCCAGCCCAGGCAGATTCCATGGCTTTTACCAGAACGCTCCCAGGCACAGCACAGGGAGGTGATCAGCAGCACAGCACTGCAGTGAGTGGAGGAAGCAAAAAGCAGCTGCTAACAAGCACGAGAGTCTAAGGTACAGACAGGCAAGTAAGCCCCACAGCAAGCACAGGAGCTTGCTGATTTACTGCTAAACAGAAATAACAGATATAAATTCAACTTTGCACACCCCAACCAAGCCCATCATTGTCTTGAATACTGTGAGCCCCACACTGGGTGCCAAAAAGAATTGTTTTAGTTGAACCCTAGTCAACAACGAAATATCACTTCTTCCCCCCAACTGTGGGTTCAGAGAGAGAACTGGAAATGCAAAACTTAAAAATAAAGGTATTTTAATAGTTAAAAGCCATGCATTCTAGCAAAGCAATACAATGGAATCATTAACTATTTCCCATTATGAGGATTATGACCTATCTCTGGGAGAGCAGGGTTCCATCATGTGTAGTGGTGAGTTGGGCAGACAAACTGTCCCTTCAAAGGTCCACACTTTTGTCCTTTTCCCCCATTTTATATGCTGACCATGACATAATATGATATGGGTTATCCCTTTCAGTTATTTGGGATCAGCTTTCCTGGTTGTGTACCCTACCAAATTACTGTGCACTCCCAGTCTCCGGACTGGTGGGATGCAGAGCAGAAAAAGCCTTGACAGTCTGCAAATACTGTTTAGCAGTAGCAGAAACATGTCTGTATTATCATCATGGTTTTAGTCCAAATGCAAAACACAGTCCCATACCAGCCATCATGAAGGAAAAGACCTCTACCCCTGGCCAAAACCAGCACACACCATTTTTGAAAAAAGGTGTCTGAAATCAGTGGAATGCTCAGTTAATTCAACTCATGCTATAATGATGGAGCCTGGAATTCTCATCTTCTTTTACTGTCACTGGTGGGGGGGGGGGGTACATCCCACTGGTCAGCTGCAATCAGCCAATTCTCAGTGAGTTCTACATGCTGATGGAGGAGAGGCAGTACTCTTCTTTTATTATTTCTTTAATGCACTTAAAAAATGTCAATGTCTTGAGGTCATTCTTTATGTAAGCTCACAGTCATTAGTCAGTCTCTAAGCCTGTGCTAGTTTTGTGGGTTTGTGGTTCTGCAGGTAATTAGGCTTTAAAAAAAATCTAAACTCTTAATTGAATAGTAAAATCCCTTTCTTCCTTCACAGACCTTTGAGAATACTCAGCCTGCCTGTATTACTGTAAAAACCTTGTGATATTTGCCTTCAGAGAAAAACACAATTGCTGCCATTTTTCTTTTGCAAGCAAACTAAAAAGAAAATAGCAGTCCTAATGCAGCAAGAGGACCTGATATTGCTCCTGCTTCAAAGCAATACTAAACAAGTTCAGATTGGCATGGGCACTTTCTATCCCTTTGATCCAGCTCAGAGCACTAGATTCTCATACCAGAGAACCTACAGTAGATACAACTACAGAAGCAACAATAAAATAATCACTCATGCCTTTTGGTACTACCATTTGAATCCAAGTTCCTCAAGAAAGTCAGCTTATGGATGAAAACCAGCTTTTGTATCCCATGTGGGAACTGTATTGACTACAACACATGAACAAAAGACTTATTTTTCTCACTGATATTGGTGTAAAAAAAAATTATTACTGCTGAGCTGTTCAAAGCATTCTATAGAATGTACATGCATGTTTTTCCTTGTGTCAGTGGATACTATCTGCCTAGTATCTACCTTTAAAATTAAGATTCATGTTCAGAATTATCTTCACAAACAAATTCAACAAATTCAAATTGCTGTGAAATGCAATTTTAATTCCCACAACATATATCAGACACAGATAAAGAGATATATTTTTGTCCCCTTTGATAAGTTTTTAGGAAAATAATTCAAAACAGGCAATATACTAATCCATAAACAAAAGGGAAAAATAAAATTGTGTCAGCTGAAATGGGATCATTATATATATGTGATACCCAAATTACATGTTTACTGGGAATGAATGCTTTTGTAATCATTTAATGAAAAAAAAAGTGGAAAAAACTTTCAAAACCAAAGAGCGGGCATCCTAACTAAACTTTTCTGCTCACTAAGGAATCACAGATTAGTTGTGCTAGTGAAGTCCATCAAATGTGGCCAGCCAAATAAAAGCTCCTCTAAAAATTTCCATAAATAAAGCCTACAATCTATTAAGTGCCATATAAACTCTGGACAATTTCTCTTGCCAGAAATTCAAAGAGAGAAGCAACTGAGACACACAGTTTTCTAATGGGTATTTCCTGAGAAACCATTATCACCACGAACCAGCTGAGAAGGTCTTTTGACTTCTCTCTGAAATTACCAGTTGAACAAATCATGGATTGTTGACTTCTTTTGAAAAATACAGGAATATGGGAAGCACTGAAGTAAATAAGCTTCCCCAGGTCCTAGGCCGTCATGCCAATTACACAATAGTTACAATAGTTTCAGTGGCAACTTTTCTCAGGTCAGATGTTTCATTATGGAGGTGATAACACTGATCCTGCAGTTATTTGAGCTGATGGGGGCAGTGACATCAAGGTACAACCTAGTCAGAATTTCCTCCTGATGCTGAAAATGTACACACAAGCTGTGCATTTTGTGAACTGCATTTAATGATAACAATTAACTTGCAGTATTTTTGTTTGCAGTTCATGCTTTCGCAGTGTAACTGCAAAAGGAATTATCATCCTAGGTCACTTATTTACTTGCTATAAGTAATCATCCCAAATTATTACAGAGGGCTTCATGATAGACTGAAGGCTGATAAATATACTTCTCCCATTTAATTTAACTTGAAATTATTTCATATTTATTTTCAAGTTCATATATAGTTGAAGTCAGTAATTTTTTCCCCTTCATTTTATCAAAGAGAAAATGTTGGGTTTTTGCTGTCACCACTGGACCAGTTGGTAGAAGCTTCAACGTAAATTTTACATAAATTATTGATGGTTAAGATCTCACAAAATTGAAAGGGTAAATAATTTTATTTTTTTGCTATTTCTGCAGTGAATTTACACTCATAGTCTTAAACTGTGACTGCATTTCATCTGGTTTGGAATAATGCACATTTAAATAGAATTAGACTCATCAGGTATCAAACTATGCTATCAACAATTAGTAAGTGTTCATTACTTATTTCAAATTTTCTTTCAAAAGGAAGAAACGGGATATAAAATACTTTCCTATCTCAATATCAGGCCCAAAAAAGGATTGTTAAATAAATGTCTTCTAATGTCAACAGAGAGAGGTGGAGCCTACATAGTCCTTCAAAGCCAAAACTGAACAATAGTATTTCAACCCTGAGTTTTATGCTCCATTGTTGTATAGACATAATAAACCTTTTATCATCACAGTTGGATATTATATTAATGCATAAAACTGTCAATAATTACAGCATCTAGGCTCTTCTAGCAATTATTTGTTGAAAACACCCTTTACATATGCAAAGGAGCCGATTTTAAGTAAAAATTTAAGTTATAAGGAAAGTCTTGGGAAGGCAGAGATAATCTACCCTTGGACAAAAAAAAAAAAAACCCCAATAGCTGACAGAGCAATTATTTTGGATCATAAAAGAGACCTATTTTTTCCATAACAATCATGAACACTGTAGGGAAGCAGCTTTTCCTCTTATCAGACTGCTGTGATATATATAAATGATTTTGGGAGCAAGCAATTACCTCACATATATATAAGGTTATATTTTAACTGTGGACTTAAATATTACCCATTCTAATAACTGTGATAGCAAGTAAGTACCAAACTACTCTAGCTCATATTTTATTAAGTTTAACTCAATTTCAAAGTGTTTTCAGGATTAGGGGTTATGTTTTCCCCTTATAATAAAAATGCTATTTCTATGTTTTATTTTCCTCATTTTCATAGAGTGATAGAATGGTTTAGTTTGGAAAGGACCTTAAAAATTATCTTGTCCATGGCAAGCCCCTTGCCATGGTCAGGGACACTTTCCACTAGACCAGGTTACTCAGCTCCATTCAGCCTGGCCTTGAACACTTCTAGGTGTGGGGCACCCACATCTTCTCTAGGAAATCTGTTCCACAACCTTACCAACCTCACAGTAAAAAACTCAGAATAAGATCTAACCTTATCCTACCCTCCTTCATCTAAAAGCCATTCCATGATTTTCTATCACTACATGACTTTGTCAAAAGCTCATTGCAGCTCTCTTATAGCCCCCTTAGGTACAGGAAGCTGCCCTAAGGTAACAGTGAAGCTTTCTCCACCCCAGGCTGAACAGCCCCAACTTTCTCAGCCTGTCTGCATAGGAGAGGGTCTCCAACCCTCTGTTTATCACACAGAAGTTTATATCTATTTTTCTAAATCATCTAGAAAATAAGAAGTATGGCCCATAGCAGTGGACCTAATTTATAAGAATGGACAATTTTTTTTCACATAAAATAATAAATTTTATTTATTGTATTTAATTTACCTTTCCCCCCTCTAGACAGGAAAAAAAGTATATATAAAATAAACTGTGGAACAAAGTTTTGAGAGGGATTTGACAGGAATTTTTAAAATATTAAATTTATTTGAATTATGTCCTTTTTGTATAATTTTAGCTCATCTGTTGTCAAGAAGCAGCAAATGTCAAAATCTTTGCAGAAAGGTGCATATTGATAATGTGACTTTAAAAAAAATTCAATATAGAGTAGCCCTAGAAAATGCATGGCAGAAAAAATGTAGTAGAAATAATGATATTTTTAGGAATCTTGAAAGTGTTGCTGAGTTTGTGGGGGATACATGTTTTAAGAGTTAGTGAGTAAAATAAAAATAAAAATATCTAATTACATTTTACCTTAACTTTTGGATTTTAGGCCCATAGGCATTAGGCTGCAAATAAGCCTAGTATTTAACAGAGGATAATGTAAGTGTTGTTTCATTACTTCCACTTCAAAATGATTTCAGAAAATTTCAATTTTTCGAAGTTTGTTACAGATCCCACTACAAGACAAAGAAGATGACCTTTAAAAGGGATACATAAAGTATGATCTGTAGAAAGGCCTCCAGTACTGAGTGATGATCAGAACAATTAATATCACGTTGATCTTGAGAAGTCTCTCATCTGAATTTTTTATGCCACATTATATTGTGGAATTGTTTATTATTATGGGGTTTTTTTGTACTATATTACAGCTTCTTATTATAACTACAGTCAAAACACACTCAGTGCTGGTGGGGGTACCCAGCTGCTGGAGCACAAATCCAGATATTTGGGGGAGAAATCAGAGGAGCATTCTGCTGGATGATTAGGACTCGAATTAGACCTTGTGCCTCTGTGTGATGTGCAGGTTCTTAACTACTAATCTTTTTTCACTTCTCCAGGTGTAAAGAGTCTGGTGAGCAAATGCCATTGTAGGTTTCTATCTTAATAAATCAGGTTGTGGCAAACACTGGGACAGACAAATCAAGGCATTTTTCTCATGCACATCCTTTGACTAGAAACAGAACCAACAACATTAGTGCCTCTCTCCTATAGCAGGTTCATATCTTGTCCTAGAGGTCTCCTCTGTTTAAGATGTCCATCATATTGATTAATTTCTGTTTGTAAAAGAAGTAGTTAAAACATTCTTTTTCCTAGGGTGTTAACTGCTTCACTCTCTGCTTTCCCCGACAAAAACAAGGATAACTGTTTGAAACTGATAAGAATTACCACATGATCTACAGGTGCATGTCTGATTGTTACCAGTACTTCTCCTAGGGCATTAGGAGAAAATATGCATGTATTGGCAGGGGCCCAAACACTCACATGCAGACAGCACTTCAATCAATACTGCTTCTGGTTCAAGACAATATGAAAATATTGTTCTGTTTGCTGTGGCAGTTTCAGGAGCATTTAAAATAGAGGATTTTATAAAGGTTTATTTTCTTATTTTACCAATTCAAGAAATGAAACCATGAGTTGTAGGAGAGCTTTGGTTGATGCACTGTTTATAGTGAAAACTGTTATACTTACTGCCTAATTAAAAGTTTCTGAGTGAACTTACAAATCTCAGTGCATATCGTAAAGATTTTCGCATTTTTCAGCAATCATGCATTGTGAAGATTGCAGTAGAAGGCTGGCCATTTGGCAAATGATATTCTGTCCTTTGAATTAACTGGTTAGCACTGGAGTCAGGAACTTGTGATAATGATCTTCTTAAAAAAAAAGTTATAAAAATAATAATAAAAAAGCATTCTTATGTTTCAAAATGTCCAAAAGGAAAAATTAATGTTCATTATCTGATTAAGAGATCTTGTTACTCATAAATATTTAATCAGAAATTATTTAATTCTTGTTAGATATTGCTGTTGGTCTCAGTGAAATTATTTCTATAAACACAGTACTTGAAAATTTGATTAATATTAAAAATATATAACTATAATTATTTAAGAATTTTTTCTTTAAGAGATGTGTAGGGGTTTGGGTTGAAATCAAGACTTGGAACACATTGATTAAGATCAGATTTTGTACTAGCTGGCTAAAACCGTAAAAATGACACAGATCCTTTTTCCTTCCTCATATAATTTTCATCTAATACTTCGTTTTAATCCATCTCATTGTAGTTATAAACTCATATCCAGAATTCTTAGTTCATCACATCAGAATCCTGTGTTTATTAGCAATGCAGGCAGCCTGGCATCACCTGTTGCAATTATGTTGATCAATCTTTGATGTTTTTTGATGTAAGATAATTTTTTTTCTGCTCCCCCCACTAATTAAATAAAAATAAACATACAGAAATAAATAACTCCAGGGCTTGCTTTGCTGTTTGTTGAAATCTAATATATTTGCAAGCAGTTAATACCTTTGGTGCTAGGCATGGTGTCAGTTCCCACAGCTACAAGCAAAACAGAGGTCAGCACCTCCATTTTTGATATGCAGTAAGCATATGTAAAAGTTTCCATAAATGTGGAATAACTACCAAACCAATAAACCATTTTTAATAACTCCAAAATTTTGTGGAGTATGCAGCAAAGAAGCATGAACAACTATCTAATGAACAACCCCTCTGAAACCTCAAGATTCTCTTAGAAGGCTAGTAAACTACTGAAAACATCTTTAGAGTTAGCTGTGTAAGAGTGATGTGGATTTTCATGATAGTCTTTCATTCTTTGCAGTTTCACAAAGATTTTCTTGTATTAAAGTTACTTATCAGAAAATATTTTTATGCTGAAAAGCCATTAAAATGTGACAATTACATAATATCAAACTTTGAAATATTACCTTCACTTCTGATTCACTCCTGTAAATGAACAGCACGACAAATTGCACTGCCATGACCTGACACAAAGTATGTAGGAGGCTCTAGGGTGCATTTCCATTATTCATCAAAGGTTTTGCACCTGTTTCTTAGATTCACTGTAAATGACAGTAAAGGTGTGTTGATTATACTTAAAATGTTTGATCTTGATAATGCATTTTAAAAACTACATTTTTCAAGAGAAAATCAGAATTGTATTCATTTCTGTTAGCATATTAATGCTGCCTCTAGGTTTCATCACCATTTTATTTTGAAAAGTGGAATAAAAAGCAAGAAAAACATTTGGAAGGGTAAGGCTTAAGAAGCTCTTATCTTCTTTAGTAAAAGAATAGACCTGATTTTGGCCACTGGCAGAAAAGTAGTGCAATAAATATTCAAAATCTGCAGAAGTGAAAATGCTACTTGTAAACACAAAAACTCAAAGACTATATTGCATCCAAGAAAATTCCTAGTTTTATTAAAAGGCATGTAAGTCCCATATTTATTGAAGTGTATTGGTGCTAAGTGTACTTTACCCTAAAATATTTAACATAGTACTCTAATAAAGTTTGTACAAAACTTTTTTTTGATGACCATAGGTAACATAAATGCCAAACTGGACACCTACCTCAAAATGAAGGCACTAATGGTTACAATTTAGTCATGTTTTACATAGCCCAATAAAAACTGAATTTCAGGCCATATATTTATATGTGTATCTGAATTTCTTTACCAGCTTTTGTGACTCCATAATAATTTAGTCTATGATTGCTACTAATTTTTGAAAAGAGATTTCATCTTGAAAACCAGTGATATAATTAAAGGCAAACACAATTTAATGTATCCCTTAAATCTTATATTCTCCGTCATATTCATAAGTAAAAAAATGTACTGAAGGCAATTCATAACATGCCCTGATTTTGTACAGAGCTTCTAATTTGGGTCTTAATATCAAAATTAATTTCTATTAATTTCTATATAAAAATTAATTGCAAATGTCAGAGTTTGAAGTCCAAACACAAAGTACTTGAAGATACCAAAGTACCTGGATTATCCAAGTCAACTGAAGTAGCATATAAAGACCTCTGTTGAGAAAATCTGCACAGAAGAGCAGTGTGCCTGGCATAATCAAATCAGATGTCTCCTTTTCCTTTATCATGGGATTAAACATATCAGAAATGCAAGAAAATTACCAAAACATATGGTTTTTGGGTGTTTTTTTGCTAAAGACAAATTAAGGCAATAGGCAGAAAAAAGGGGTTGAATGTCTCAGACAAAAATATTTACCATAGGAAATATAAATCTGTAGGAAATATAAATCCATGGGAAAAAAATTGTAAATCTAAGATTTGTCAAAAAAGGCCCCTAGGGAAAATTATTTTTGTGAATTGCGAATTGTGAAATATTTGTAATGTTTAGAAACCTTACCCATTATGTCCAACAAATATTTCAATAAAATTATTTTATTTAATGTTAATGTATTATTTTAAACAGCCTCGTCTTATTAAGCTTTTAAACTGGATCTAGCTTATTTCTAAAGGAGTGGTCATGAAGCACCCATTCCCATTCTTCCTCCATCTCATCCTGCCTCTTTCACAAGTCAGTCAGTTAATTAATTTCTCTTTAAAATTTCCTTTTAAAAAAACCAAAATTAGTTAATACTACCCAAGAAGCTATGGTGGAGCCATTGGCTAAACCTTGTAATTTCTGGTCTTTTTTCTTTCATTGGTAATCAAACACTGAGTAGAAGTGAAGGAAGAAGGACAACTCTCAAAAGGGATAATTCCTAGCTAGAAGTTGCCAGCATAAGCTAATGGTCTTTGTTAGCACGAGCAGAACCAGAAATAAAGTTTTCTTCACACTGTCTGCCTGATTCAAATCTCTCTTCCACATTGTCCAGCTCCCAAGGCACATTGTCCATTCCCTTGCAGCAATAATTGGGGTGGCTCTAAATGTTCTGCTAAAAATGAAGGATTTGTCAAAAGCTATTACAAGTAAATTTTGGCACCCATCCAAAATATTTTTTTTCTTGCAGCCTAGAAAAACCTCTATGATTTGTGGAATTCTACCTCACCTAACTTCAAATTAACCAGTTCTTCCTCTGCCTCAGCCCTGCAGTCTGTGATGAAATAATTTTCAAAATAAATCTGAGATTTTGTGGCAGTCTTTGTGGCTGTCTAGTCTGTCATAAGGTCCATTCTACGGTGTCTCTGCTGCTATCATGACCATAGGTAGCTACTGTACCTTAATGAGTACATCTGGGTCTGGGTCTCTAGACTACTGAAAAGATTAATCCTCCATCAGTATTTTTGCAGAGAAAGCATGCAACCAGATGGGCAGAATTGCTCAGATAAAACAAACATCCATAGTGCAGTCCCCAACTCATAGTATTTTTAGCAAATATTCTTCACACTATTTTCTTTAAATATTATGTCATTGTAAGATTGAAGTTAGCTAGTACTTCACTGATAAGCTGTGCTGATTCTTTGTGTAACAGCTCATACTTCAAAACTAAACTTGTTTATATTAATTCATTTATGTACATAGGTATGTGTGGACATATTGACACAGATTGAAATAAAAATGTAAAGAAGTATTGAAGGAAATTCTACAGGCTGAGTGGTCATGGGATTCAGTTTTCTGATCTGACTATCTGCAGAGGCAGGTATATTTTTCCCCAGGTAGTTCGGGGCTGCAGTCCCAATGGCTAAAACACATGAGGAAGGAATTCAGGCTGAAAAGTTAGATAGTTGTGATTCATTAAAACCAGGTGGAGAAAGGGGGTAAAGAAACACCTCAGAAAACATCATCAGTCCCTTCATCATTTGCAAACGATACCTAAGGGAATATGAAATGCACCTGAAAATCAGTAATGCACAGAGAGGATGGGTGAATAGGTTTTTGGCTTTTCTTTTAGGAATATTCTGCAGGAGAGTATAAAGTGGAGTGGTGTTTCCCCAATCCTGCTTTCTTCTATCCCCCTTATAATGTTGCCACGAAAAACCTGTACAAAATTTCATCTAGCATAAAGGCATAGTTTAGGGTGACATACTGCAGAAGCAATATGACATAAGATGACTGATTGTAGAAGCAAAATATCTGGTGAAAAAATGGGTCTGTGTTTCAGGTCTCACACTCTGACCTGAGCTTTCCTTTCAATTTGGACTGATTTGTTTGTCTTCATAGCCCAACACCCTCTCCTATTTGCATGGATGAGTTTTTTTAAAACATGCTAACTGCACAGTTATCAGTCTGCTTTATGATCTCAGCCACAGTACTAGTTCCACCAAGGACCTCTTGTAACTTAAAATATTCCCCCCTCCCTATTATATTTTTAATTTCTTCACCACAAGAGTTGAAGGCCTCTCTTCTCCCAGCATTAACTCATTAGTTTCAATTCTGGATTGTCCCCAAAGGTTTACAACTTATTTTTCTTTCTCCCCAGTATTTTCTTAAAGCGTTCTGGTGCAGTTAGAGATTTGCCATCTGCCATCTTCCTGACGCTGCGGTAGGGAACAACTGCTCAGAGTGATGTTTTCTGAACTGTGATGAAAAGTGTGTCTGTGTTAGAATTTCTCACTGTGCTACTCTAACATACTGCATTTTTTTTCTTCTGATCTGTTACTGCCTGTCTTCAGCCACTAAATGTGGTATCTTCAGGTGAGACCCACTTTAAGTATACTTGTATCATTATCTCTTCTCCACTAATTCCTCTCGTCTTCCTTATCCCCCCATTTCTACCTGCTGTTTCCTCTCTCCATGGTCCATTTATAATGTTTCTTGCAATGTCTAGAATCAAATATGTTACTCTACACCACTGTTGATTAGCACCTTGTTATAAGGATATTGCATTTATACCTTGTTCTGAACATTAACATTGCTTTAGAGTTGTGGAAGAAGGAGGTCTATGACTCAGTTGCTGTGAAGAGTTATTAAATGTCTCTACATAAGTACAGAAAGAACTTCTGCACTGTTCCAACTGTTGGTAGAAAATTCAGAGAAATATGGTGGGAATGGGTCACAATTTCTAAAAATGTTAATGCAGGAAGTTTCAAAATCATTGTGTCTTCCTTGGGAATCAAAGCTTGTGATTTGTTACATTTCAGGAAGGGATAAAGTTACATTTCTACTCATCTTCCTGCTGGAGCCTGAGTTTCATTTCCAAATTTCTTGATTTTTTTGGGTATTGAAGTTAAGGAGATGTCAGACAACAGCCTCAGATTAAGAGCTTCAAATAATCTACTCAGAGTAACATTAATTTCTACACCAATTTGTTGAAATAAAGACGTCTCTGGGAATCCAAGCTGGCTGATCTGACTCTATTCTTTGCATTCTAACCTGTTCTTGTGTAATGTTAGCCTGTCAGTCCACTGCAGCCTAAGACAGTTCTGCACTCCAGGCTTTCACTGTGACTGGGAAATCCTAAATCCAGTGTGTGAAACCATCACTCACTTGCATGTGAATGTAAGAAAGATGATCTATATGTGGACTTATTGTCCCACCTGTAGGGAAAAAAACAAGAATTCTCATGCTACAGAGCACAGTTTAGTGAATATTTGAAGTTTCCAAGAACTCACCTGTCTGGTTTTGAGATATATAACATTACGCTGGGGTAAGCACATTGACTTCATGTACCATACTGTAGGATGGAGGGCAATGCAGGCTTTAACCTTTCACTGATATAATCCTACAAGTGTTAGTAACAATGCAATAAACTCACACACTTGTGACAGGGTTACTGCTGAGGGCCAGGATGGCATGTCCATATCTGCAGGTTAAGAACTTTATTGCTTAGCACACCCAGTGACATTCTTACTGTGGAAAGTGTTTCTGCATTGGTCAAAGGCTAGAGAAAACGTACTTTCAAACTCCGAATAACAGTTGTAGCTGCATGGTTTGTTTGGTTTCTTTATGATTGATGTGAGAAAGGTTACAAACCAAAGCACTATTTTTGGCCCTCTCTCTTATTTAGGAAATTATTTGTTGTGTCAGATTCCAACTAATCCTATTTACAGTGTTTTATTTTAATTTGGCTTCAAACAAGACTAACCTTAATGACTGGACAACACCTGAAATCTGAGCATACACTGTAGCACACAGTCAGTTACCTTGTTGGTTTTCCTGGTTTGTAAGAATGACAAATTTTGTTATACCTCCATTGTTGCCAGTGGGAATGGTTCTAGTGTCATTCAGCAGCAGTTTTAAAACAAGAAAAGTTTTTCATCAGGAAATTCTCCCTCTTTCCCTTAAAGCAATGGGTAAAATAAGACATATTCAAGTCATGTAACTTATGAAATATATATAGATTTTCACAAAAAAAAAAAAAATCAAAATCTGTCTTTTGATCAACAATGCTTACCTGTGCTACAACTATCTAAAATGCTGTTGCTAGCATTGGATTTTTTTAGATATTAGAGAAATTTTATCACTGTCATCCTATTGAGGATCATAAATTTTTGAAAGCTGTGTTCCTTGACCTTTGCAAATATTACCTCCTCAGCACTGTTTGCAAGCAGTGGTTTTTAGTCTTATTTGTGTAGTGGATCATTGTTTTAGGGATCTTGGTTGGGCAGCTCTGCCTTTGCTAGGTCTTATGGGATTTTATATTTCCTTCCTAGATAACATAATCTTCCTCTTTGTCTCGGGTGGTTAGCCATTATGGATGACAAGGGGAGCAGCAGGGGCAACACCTGGTGGTAAGGGGGTTTACATAATTAGGAACTACTTACATGATGTATTTAACAGGCAAGTATGAAACAGAAACATTCTCAGAAACATTCATAAAGTATTTAACAGGCCACTATGAAATGGAAACATTTGCGAGGAATTTTACAGGCAAATATGAAACAGACAGCTTCTTACATAATATTGGAACCTTATGTTAACCATTAACTAACTCTGAAAACTCATTTTCCACAAGTTTCGCCTCATGGTTGTGTGTGGTCTGTAACCTCAGCTCTTGTACACTATACAACTCCAGCTATGTCTGTGTTTGTCCTCAAGGCATCGTACAGGGAATATATTACCACCTGCTATAAACAAGTTGAGTAATCTAAGGAATGATACATCTTTAGGAAGGTTTTGGTGACTTTTTTTTTTTGTTTTTATTTGTTTGTTAGTTTGTTTTTCTGAGGATGAGGAGTATGTCTTTGCTTATTTTATTTTACATTAAATTATGAGACCACAAGTTTATTTATATTTTTAATAATCTGACAATCCTAGATGTGGAATGATTAAACAAAAAGCTGTTGTTATCATGAGCCTTTAAGGCTCTGCTTAGATATTATCCAATAAGTCTTTTTATTTTTAAAATAAACATACCCAAATTTAAACTGCAAATGAATTTTCTGAGGGTGGGGTTTTTCTCTAGTTATTAAGAGTCCTGGTAATTTTTTCTTACATTCCTGCTTTTGTGTTTGAAATTTCAATTATTCATGAGGCAATGGCAATGATTTTGCCACTGTATTATCAAGAACATATAGTACTAGTAGTAGTATTTATAATATAATCACTGTAGAAAAATAATTAAAATCAAGGGTAGATAATAATTTAGACTGCATATAAAATAATAAAATAAATTGAGTTATACAAATTTTGCATAATGGCCTTGCTTATTACATAATCTAGATTTAAAATGAGATCATATTTTATCGTGATCAAATGGTGATAATGATGCTCTTGCAATTAAGAACAAATATATAAAATGAGAACACATGAATTCAAGATATTTTCTTTTTGCATTAAACTTATGAAAGGCTTACAAGAACTATGAAATACAAGGGTATTTGGTTTACTGTTGATAGAGAAAATCTGATTTAAATACGTATTGCTGAGGAATACAGTGCCAGCCATCTTATCTAGAAAATGAAGATAGTATTGAAATTTCAACCAAAGCAGAATAGGGTCTTGTGCTATTATCAGCAGGTAAAGTCTTGGATTCTCTTTCTTTCTTCCTCAGGAGGAGTCTCTGTTGTCTCATAACATGATGTATCACTCTCCTCTTCACTGGACAATGCTTTATTTTCCTTTTCCACTCTAAATCACTCATTGAAAAGACAACAACTTTAAGACCTCTAGCCCTCATTCAAGCTTTGACTAAATTATTCTCATTTGAAATAGTGCTTCCCTAAAGGCAGAGTAATTTAGTACAAGCACATTTTTGTTCCTAATGTTGAGATAATGCACTATAACACTGGAAATGAAGTCATGTCCTTTTTTCCATTTTTTACTGAAAAATGGAAAAATTTCCAAGTCAAATCTTCTGAGAGAAAAAATTGTTGATTTGAAATATTACTACTACTACTGCTACTACTATCAATAATAATGATGATGAAGAAGAATTTTAGTATTTGCAGTAACAATAGTAATAAATATACTGCCTCAAACTGTAATTGTGTTTTCCAAATGATCTATACACTGTTATATGCTTTATTTTTTGTATAATGATTATTACATTTTGACTATCATCATAGTTTTTCACATCAGTATCAGGGAATTTACCCCTTCAATTCTTCTTATTCAACCAAAATTTCTTAAAACTAGGACAGACTTTGACATAGAAGACTAATCTCATTTGACAAACTCCAGTATTCATAATAAAAATGCTAGAAATTTGTTACAACAGAAAGATCCTACATGGAATAATGGATCACATGGAAGTCACCACAGAATCAGGAAGTTCCCATCACA
The DNA here is from genome assembly GCA_013401135.1 of Cettia cetti. Classification (NCBI taxonomy): domain Eukaryota; kingdom Metazoa; phylum Chordata; class Aves; order Passeriformes; family Sylviidae; genus Cettia; species Cettia cetti. Next base: position 9,896 of record VZUI01091937.1, on the reverse strand, counting down.
CAATTATCAGGGGTCAGGAGAGAAGTCTAGTGAAATTTGCTGTAGTGCTGGCTTTCTTCTTGCTACTCCCTGTAGGCAGCTGCTCTTGAACATTGTTAGAGACAATATGTGAGCTGCTAACCAAGAGCCTAACCAATGTAATCGGCCTAGTTTTCTTTAAAGCTTTCACCACTCTTTTTCTAAACAACCCAAATCTTGGTATTATTATGAATTACTGTTATTTCCCAAGAGTTAGGTCAAGTGTCATGTCCTTTCTATTGAGGCAAGTCAGAAGTAAGCGATAGCAGTGATTTCTTACATTTTTTCTCTGATTTCTACTTTACTCCACTCTGCTGATTAGTAAAAGCAGTAGCATACTGAATTAGGAGCAGTATAAAAAAGCATTTGTTTTCCCTGTAACATTGTTTAAGAAACAAAACCAAAAAAACCCCCAAATTAATGAGATGTTCTTCTGAATAAGATAACTAGATTGTTCATTTTCAGGAAAAACAGGGAATGATTTCTAGAAAGGCATTACTGACTTTTACTAGTTAAATGAAACTAGAATTTAAAACCTAACCAATGTCTTTAATCAAGAGTCTATGACCTCTGCTTTGGCAACTCTCTCCTCATCTCCATTGTTATACATTGTAACACAGTAATTGTATGCCAAATAAATTATGATATATGCAAGCAAAGCTTGTTTGTTTCTTTTCTTTATTTTTTTTTTTTCCTTTCCATAGTATGGCATCTTGAATTCACCTTTCAGTTTCTGCAGAATATTTTTTCTGTATTTTTCCACTTAATGAGAAAATTTATATCTCAACCATACCAAAACTAAGTTAAAGACCTTTGATTTCAGGACATTCAGGTGAATTTCTTTTTTTTCCCTGTGCCACTTTAATCAGAAAGAAAAATTTCTCACTTTCAGTGCCAGAGAAGAGGCAGCATCACAGAGTGGCATTTTAATTCAGTCTTTCTTCTGTTTATGTAATGATCAAGAACTTGCTTCTCCACTTTTAAGATCATCGCCTTAGTGAAGAATCTTTCTATGCAATTTTGTTTCTCTTTTATTGTGAAATGGACAGAAGGAAAATTTAGTACATGTGGCCAAGCGTAGAAAGGGAAATGATTTTTTTTCTGTAACAAAAACACTATTCTCACAGAAATTTTGCAGTGTATGATCCAACTAGTTAAATATTAAGTGTGTGATCACTTACAATTTTCCCTTACTTACTGACAAAGAAAGAGATAAAATGGGAAACATAGAATGGTAAAACAGCATCTTTTAACTGTCAAACTCACCCTTCCTGCAAAGAAATGAATATGGAAGAATGTAAGAATAAAGAATTTCCACACTGTAACAGTATGATGTCATATTGTGACTGAAAGTGTCTCTTCGTAACTGGTTGAAAACTAAAAATACTTCATGTCTTAGAAGTTATGAAATGGCATATTTCATACAAAAATGCCGTCTCTTTATTTGTCAGGGAATTAGAACAAATAACTTCCAGTATTGTCCAGTAATAACCAAAAGTTCTAAAATCTAAATCTGATAATAGAATCCAAAAATGTGGCTAGACATGACTGCTGAGAGATTACACTATTTAAAAAGTGCACATGGTTGTTTCACAAAAGAATATCATCACTCCTCCTTCCTCTCTCACCATTTCCAATACTTTTTCCAAGTACCAATAAAACTGAATATAATGGATATGAATATTTGGATATTTTGGATATGAAATTCTGTCTTCATTTGTTTTCTAATTAATAACATTCACAGGAAATGGCTCTTAAAAATACCCTTTATTTTCAAATATGTTTGTAAATAAAGTTTCTAATGTGTATTTGTAAACCAAAGGATTTAGGATTTAGGATTTACAATTACAAACAGGGAAGGGGTACTACATTGAAATAAATTTACAATAATTAAATTATTTATGTAAATGCACTTCAGTTAAGCTACTATACAAAGCATATCCATACCAAATTTTTAGCTTACGTTTTGGAGGGCAAGTTCTGAAAGTATAAAAATATTCATGTTAGTATTTGGATTATGTATTTAAAGAAAGAAATGTTCAGATGTATTTTTTTATTTACATATTTAACAGTAAAATATTTTGATACCAGCAGTTCTAGAAAAAAACTGGCCAAGCTATCACAGACAATAGAAATCCAACTGAAAATTTTTACAGATGCAACCACACTTGAGTGTCTATTTTAATATAGCAAAGAACTTGGAAAATTCAACACACTTTTAATGTTTTGGGGATTTTTGTTAATAAACAATATCAAAGTAATTAATTTTAAGAATAAAAATATCAATTCCTCTCAAGAAATCCAATTCAAAGGCCAAGCCTTTCTTGTTTAAAGGGGATTCAGAGAAAAGAAGTCATATCTTCTTCAATGGCTTACGACCCTCTTAAAATGCATCTCATTAGGGTTAGTCTGATGGAGTGAGAAGTATTATTCAGTCTTTTTTCTGAAATGACAGAAGCAAAGAAGTCTGAAATATTTATGCCTGCCCTTATAGTTAGGGCACATTAAAGTACAGTTTTCTCAGACAAGGTCCCCTCCTTACAGAAAGATTGATTAGGGAAACATTACACAGAAATGCAACAAAAGGAAACACTAACCATTTTTAGAAATATAATTATTTAAATGACAAATTTTATTTTACTTAAAGCAGGTTTTATAGACATGCAATTTTTATGTGGAAGTGTATTCTATTTCAATAAAGCAAGTTGCTCAGATGTTAAGCAGCCAAATATTTTCCCATCTTTGTAGGTATTATTGCATTACTGTCACCTATAAAACATGGCTGTTCCCTGCCTCTACCACTGCGTTACTTCCAGAGGCTGCAGGGCTCTTCCTCATTTCTGGTGTTGAGGTGGAGCTGCCTTGCTCACCGTGGGGCAGCCACACATTGCTGCCATCTCTTGCTGGCACTCTGCTGTCAAAAAGACTGTGGAGAAGGACACAATGTATTCCAGCATACTCCAGCTCTCCCATTTTTTTATGTCTATACTCAAGTTAAAAATACTTCAGCTGGTTTTATTTTCTGGTTGTCAAAGGCTTAGGAGAAATTCAGCTAGCATAGGACAGACAATGCTGTTTTAGCTAGGCTTTGTCCAGGTCCTGAGCTACCTTTTTTGTAGCTTGCCCAGGTGTCTCTGTGCTTCACCAGAGGCAGAGAAAATTTACACAGAATAAAAGTAAACATGATGAAGAAACTAGGCTTCTCCATTGGTGGTTTACCTTGAGCTGCCTTTTTTTAAGATTTTTTGTAGTGGAATGATATCGGAGCATCAAACATAATAAGTCATATGTTACAGAAATCACAGGCCATGTGTCTAAGCCGATCTAAGATCAAATTCTCTATGTTCAGTGTTCTCATTGTCAGAAGAGTATTGATGCAGATATAATATTTGGGAAAACATGTTCATCCATTACTCCATACGGTGTTTTCCTACTGCAGATAATTTTACTGTTGCCACATACGAGTGACAAATGGGTTTATGCAGGGTTTTTTTACATCTGCCAACCAAAAGACATTTACTAATCCTGTTTCTCTGAAATAAATCATGTAGCTCACTGTTAAAATGAGTTTAAAAAATGCTGGGAACATTTCTGAATTTCCTATCTGCAGCAGTTGTCTGATTCTATCTCCTTTGTCATTTGTTATAAAACCTGTGGAAAGACCTTGAAAGGTGATATAGTTTTGGGGCTTGGGGATATTTTACTGGGGTTTTTTGTTTGTTTAAGTGTGATGGTATATGTAGTGCTTTAATATTTGCTGAATTCTGCTCACTAGATTTAGTGTAGTGGGGTTTTTTCCTGCTGTGAGATAGGATTAGGAGAAAAAGGCAGGCAGGCCCAATTTAAAGGTACAAAGATTTTTTTTAACACACACTAAAAGAAGAAAATTAAAATCAAAATGAAACTTTCAAAACACTCTTCCTCACTCGCAAAATATTCACGTTCCCACAAACAAAATAAAGAGAAAAAAACCTGTGCTTTTCAGTCAGTTTCAGTATTTAAAAATCATCTTTCATCTGTTCTTTATGGAGAGGAGTCTCTCTTAGTTTACCATGGAATTTTCCCCAATGACAACCTAGAACAGTTCTCTTGTGGGTTTTGACTGTCACAAAAACAACTGCCTGGGAAAAGCCTGCTTCTGTGAAATCCCCTCCCATTAGCAGTTTCCCAAGCTACTTCTGGGTCATGGACTCATGCATCATGTGTTACTGTAGGAGTAGGATCTGTTTCCACTTTAATTAAAACCAAGTTGTGTTAAACCATGACAGTATATCTGACATTTATGTGATCTTTATTAAGAGTGGGAATGCTAAACACAAATTTTATCCAAAAAAAGCTGTGTAATGCTTTCTGCATTCATCATTATGACAACCTTCATCACAAGTCAAAAACTAAGTTTTTGTTGCCTTTGTACTTTTATCTAGACTAAATTGAAGTTTAGTCACTTCAGTAATTTTCTTTATTTGGCTTATTTCCAGGTATGATTATTACTGACTGGTGCGGAAGTCACAGTTTTGTGTAGCTGATGAAATGAGGCATTTGACTGGGACATAGAAGACCCACGGTATATTAACGGTTCAATTTATGCTGCTTCTTCAATGTATTTATGATTCACGGTGTTTTTAAAAGGAAATTAACATATTATATTTTTTAAGGTTTCTTGTTATGTTGTGTGATAAAACATTTGGTATTAAAATAAAATAGGTAATAATAATGGGCTTTTTAAAGCTGTAAATCAAGTTAAAGAAAAAAAAATACAAGATGAAAATGCTTGAAGACACTTATTTTAGTCTTTTGACTAAAGTCACTAGTGTTAAGAGCTGTATTCTGCTCTCTTTAATTTGCTTTTTCTTGAATAATAATTTTTGCAAATCTTTCAAAAAGGTGTAAAATACACTTTCACAAACCACTCCCTTTCTTTTTAGTTCCATTTCCCAGGTTGTAAAAGATAACAACTGACATCATTAAGTAGTTGTGTTCAGAAGAAAGAGTAAGATTTTGAAGTATCAGAGACTTTTACGTACTATAAACAAAATCATAAATATCAACATTTAATATGAGAGCTTTAATTTTGTAGAAGCATGTAATGAGTCATGCCACAAAGACTTCCAATGGTCGAGACAAAAACAGTGAAAAATGAAGAGATTTAATGTGAAACTGTGAGCATCTAAATTATTATACTAAACACATCACTGAGCAAAAGGTACATGTATGTCTTTCCAAAATACTTTAATATGGTAATGTCTTCCTCAGAGCTATGTCTTGATCTGTGGGCCAAAGCTGAATTTAATATTGTAAAATAAATTTTGACATGAATTCATATTGTCTTCAGGAAAATATATTCTTTGGTGAATGCATTTTGCCTAAAACATTAAAAGGAAAAGTAAAAAATGTATATATGTTTCATATAGTAGCAGGTACAGTCAAAATGACATAATCATGAAAACTTTGTCACTGTTAACAAAGTGAATACTGGTTATGGTAGCATTAAAATGTTGCACTATTTTTCAAACTTTTTTTTTTCTGGAAGAATGTTTTGCAAATAAATAATCTTCCATTGTTTTTACATTGTGCTCAGTAATACATGGTACAAAAAAAAAAAATCAGCTTCTTTAAACATCAATAAACAGTACATTATGAAGAATATCTCAGATGTACTGTTAAATTTAGGACAGAATTACCAGAAAAGATACTCATGTATTTACTTCCTTGTCTCGTCAAAAGGCATTGGTTTACAGTGTTAATATTAAACCACAACAATGGTTTAAAATTCAGTTTGGCACTGTCTACTTTTCCAGAAGTTAGTGATAAAACTAATTTCAAATTGTAATTGAAAAATATGGGAAAATTTACTAAGATGAATTTTTTTACTAATGTGTTTAACTGCAACAGTATTCCAGTATTAGACATCCGAGTAAGGGTATTCCATGACAGCTGACTGTACCTCAGGGACAGGTGAGTTTGAAATAGTTGTGTATCAGTATTACCTCTGAGAAGAGTGACTTCACCACAGTTACTGGATCAGCAGAAAGACATCTCCTACTGGATCAGCAGAAAGACATCTCCTACATCCTTTGCTTGACAGCTACTCAGCTACAAGGTACCACCAAGCTTCCTCTTCTGCAAAGATTTGAAGAGAGCCTGGCCACTATGGCTCCATTCCACTTTGTTTCCATCCCACCTTATCATGTGCTTGTGTGGGAAGTTGGGCATGCTGACTGGATTTCATCCCAGGAGCAGCAGTCACATTTCTCCCTGTAATTTCCCTACTGTTATAATTATCTATATATTATTATTATCCTGTGGATATTAACAATCTCTTTTGAACATTTTTATATTAATTTATTTCTCTTTTGCAATTTTTTTAAATACAAACATTTTATTCTTATGTGTAAACATAGTTCTGGGACTTTATGTATTTTGCAGGTAATGGGGGAAAGCCATAGACTGCTATGGCAAGACAAGATGCCAGAAGGATATCCTAGGCAGAAAAACTACTCTCAAGGTATTTAGTTCTGCTATGCACCTGCTCAAGAATAATGGCAGCTTGGGTCACCAACAGAGCACTTTCCAATACAGTTGCTTAAAGATACAGACACATAAGAAGAAAGTGAATTTGTTCCATAATGTATGTTGTGTCCTTTTTCGTCCCCTTTTATATATTTTCTTTTCTTTTGTCTTTTATCTTTTTCCCTGGTTGTAGGTGAGGAGTTTCTCTGCTAAGATTTCTTCAAATTTATGTTTAGGAAGTTACCACTAGTTTACTCCTTATGAATTTTCCTTATGAAATTTCTAAACTATATTGTATTGGTATTGTATATAATATAGGTATTTTTGTGATTTAAAAACAGGCGAACAGATTTTTTTTATTTATAATTTTTTTTATTAAATGTCAAATGTAGAGCAAAAGCAGTACTAAAACAGGCAAAATAAAACTGTAAGTTCAAGAAATATTTTCTGCAGCAATAGCTTGTTCTCCACATGTAAAATGATCCCTCCCTACCTGTCCTAAATCTAGCAAGCTACAGAAATTCTAAATAAAATCCAGCTCTTTTCCCTTTGTTTCCATTGTACCAATACAATGGTGTCCACAGAATACCCAAATCCATAGTACTGCTTTCATAGTGCAAAGATTTAGCAAGAGATTTTGGAAAGGGTTGTGAAACAATGACTGCTAAGCAAAATGAAAGCTATACGATCGTATTTCCTCGGAATACTATCACCACACAGCACAGACCTCTTTAGCTAGCAGAGATGCACAGAAGTTAATCTTATTGTCAGTATCTAGATGCAAAACCACACCGTGAAGATCGTGAAGTTGCTTGCAAGATATAGCAAATGCATTTTGCAAAGCAGAAATGCATGCATACAGTGAAGGAAAATGAAAATTATTAGTTTATCTGATCAAAATATATTAATAGAGTTCCAGTAAACTAAAATCTAATAGTTTGGAGGTTTCAGGAAAAATGAATCCAAGATTTCAATAAATAAGCAGGTACATTTTTTGGGGAGTTGTGGTACTTCCAGTTGAATGCAAATCACTATTACTGAAGGACAGGTCATTTCTGCTGCCAGATTTCGTGGTCAAGATAGAAAAGAAGAAATACAAAAATGTAATTGCAATGCAATTTCCCCAAAACAAAAGCACACAACAGACATCTTTGCATACAGTCCTAAATGGCCATTTAGTAATTGCCTACATCCATCTGAGAAGCCAGCTGATCTAAGAAACATTGAGAAAGAGATTAAATCCTTCATTCCTGAGTTATATCACAGATTAAATATCATTAACATCATCAAGAAAGATACACTTATTAAAAGAGGTTGTGGGAAAGTGAATATGAACTAACTTAATGGCAGCCTCAAGGGATCTGTCATTGCATTTCAATTTCCCCCTTGCTCATATCAAATATAAAGGTCTGTTCTATTGTTTGATACCTCTCACTAGGAGGCTGTACTGTGCTCCAGGCATCAGAGAACCAGACTGTAAAGGCAAGTAATGACCCATGTAACAACTCTTTTAATTGTTTTTAACTCAGTTGATATATATATTTAAAAGAAAATAGCTCACAAGTTTTCCAAAATTTTGCATTACAAGGAAACCCATTGCAAATACATAAGTTTTATGCCAACACAATTTTGTGAGTCTTTCCTTATGTACTGTGATATTTCCAGACTATATTTCAGTTACATATTACTTTTTACACATCTACTTTAAGGGTATAAAAAGTCAAAGGATAAAAAAATCTCAGAGTAAAAAGCAATTCTTTCCTTCCTGAGGGTTCTAGTAAATACCTCACATGCTTATGGCATCTTACCAAACAAACATATCTTCAATTTTTAAATTTGGTTAAATGAATTTATTTCTTTTTCAAGTTGCTCAGAGAGATTTTTTTACTAGCACTCGAGTCTGTATTCAAATCAGGAGCATTTTTTTCACAATACAACAGAGCTGCATAGATGAAAAGTTCCATAAAGTTGGATAGAGCCATAACTACCAAATTATCAGAGAAGTTGGATCCAGCCAGCATTCAAGTGACCTTGTTTTCAAACAACATAGAAAATACTAAGGAATATAAGAAAATAAGAAAAAAAAGAAGAATTAAATGGCAGTTTCTGTTTTAGGGAACTTAGAATCTGCTGCATATTTCCTTGCTTTAATTGTTTTCTTCACATAGTGTTTAGATCTCAGAGATATAGTTTATACATGTTCAATATATTTCTCCTCCCCCACTCTCCCCCCATAAATTAGGGTTTTGGTCAGCCTCAAAAGAAACTTGTATCTACTTTAATTATCAACACAGGGAATATATCTCACCCTGGCCATAATCAAGGAAAGACTTTGTTTATATCCCACTAGCCAAGAACTCTGGCACATTGCAGTGAGAAGTGTTAAAACCCCAACTTTTCTGTACTCACACAACTGCCCTGCCAGGTGCCAGCATCAGACCTTCCCCTCACTTTGCCAACTCCAGCCATCAATATATGCCTGCCACCGTAACAAGGTTGGGTCAAAGTAGGCAGAGAGGTCAGCAGACTTCTCTTACCTACATCACTACATTATAGTTACAACCAAGAGCCCAATACTAAATTGTCATAAACTGGCCCATCTATACTTAAAGAAAGTCTCCAAATAACTGAAGCCCCTCCATTTCATAAGTGAGTGATCCCTTCCATGTTGTAGTGGTAATACAAATAATCTATCAAATAGTATTTATTAGGTTTCGTTTTGTCTTTGATAAATATATTTAGTAGCTCGCCAAGAGGAATCTTACCTAAGTGTCTTGTCAAGGGTCTTGACAAATCAAGTAATATATAGATTGATGTTAAAGGCACCATCTTACTGCAAGGATGTAGATTGGTGCAAATGATCTTGTCAGAAGTTCATTTTTTACAACCTTTAACACGTGACTGTTGAGAATAAGATATTACATTTTAGCAAGACAAATCAGAAGGTGAAAATTACTTTTAATGATTCAAGCACGTTTTCAACATACTAGAATGATGGCACTCATAACATATGCCCATAAGGAAACATCTTTATATAATGGACCTTTAGATCTTTGTGTTGTGACCATCATCCATCTTAACATGGTTCAATGTGTTGCGCAATGCTGTCCTGAGGGAGAAGCAGTGATCACCACAGAGTCGAAGCTGGAAAAAAGAGGAAGTTTAATTTTTTCTACAACTTACATAGATTTCTAAAAAGGAGACCAGATTGGAAGACTGAGGTTCAACCTCTTCAACTCCACTGGTCTTAGAAAGTGTCCATCAATATTCCTTTCACAGAAAGGAATCCAAAAAACATGGTAACAGTTCTGTAAACATTACTTTGTTTACATGAAATTTCTGACTCCAAGGCTGAAGGCTGGAAAACA
>VZUI01091935.1:3457-13606 GCA_013401135.1 Cettia cetti | reverse complement strand
GCTGATCCTGGCCCTGATCCCAGCCCTGATCCCGGCCCTGATCCCGGGCTGATCCCGGCCCTGATCCCGGCCTGATCCCGGCCTGATCCCGGCCCTGATCCCACCCCTGATCCCGGCCTGATCCCGGGCTGATCCTGGCCCTGATCCCAGCCCTGATCCCGGCCCTGATCCCGCCCCTGATCCCGGCCTGATCCCAGCCTGATCCCGGCCCACCCACTGCCAGCAGCTTCCAAGAGCCGGGCCAGCTCAGGTTGCAAGCACAGCACTCTGCACACGCTGCTGCGCTGGCCCAGCCCGGGGAAAGCAGAGCCCGGGACATTCCTTAACCCCCGAGGCTCCGGAGAGGGAATTGAGGAGCTGCCCCCCTGCTCTCCGAGCCCCTGGGGCCGTGCCAGCAGGTGACACTGGTGACACCGGTGGCACTGGTGACACTGTGCCAGCCGTGCAGCAGGGAGCAGTGCCAAGAGCAGCGTCAGGCTCAGCCCCGGGGCTGGCAGCCCACACGGCACTGTCAGAAAAGCTCCTGCCAGCTGCCAGGCCTGAGCACATCCTTCCCCTGATCCTCAAATCCGCCGCCTCCACTCACCTGGGAACCCTGGAAATTTGGGATTTAAACCTTTAGTGATGTACAGAAAGCAATGTGGAGGATTTAGGGTGTAAGCTCAGCTCTTCTTTCACCTTCTTTTCATGGTTTTGGGTGGTAGTTTGTAATTAAAAAAACAACAGGAATGGAAAGCTCCAACCTGAACAGAGCTTCCTTTAATTTGTTCCCACACTTTTGGATCCAAAGCCCCACGGAGAATCGCAGCCAGCCCTGATCTCCTCAGGTGGGAGGTTTCTGCAGAGGTCTCTGAGGCAGAATTGGGATTAGAGCCACAGGAATGGCTCTGAGTTATCCCTTCCAGTGCCTCGGGGGCTCCCAGCAGCCAGGGCAGAGCAGAAAAACTAAAACTAAAACTAAAACTAAAAACTAAAACCCAGAGCTGGGACAAACCACGGAATCCTGGAATGGTTTGGGCTGGAGAAAAGCTCAGTCCCACCCCCTGCCAGGGGCAGGGACACCTTCCACTGTCCCTGAGGCTGCTCCAAGCCCATCCAGCCTGCCCTTGGACACTCCAGGGGCAGCTCTGGGTACCCTGAGCCAGGGGCTCCCCACCCAAAATTCCCCCCTAAATTCTTGTCCTTTTCCAAGCACAGCTCCTGGGTGTCTCTGCTGGTTCCACATCCCCACGTTCCCAAGGGCCCTGCTGGTGGCATCGTGAGCCCCTGGCAGTGCCTGGAGCTGGCAGGGGCTGCAGGAGGAGGCTGCAGGAGCCAGGCAGCAGCTCAGGCTGCTCCTGCACCTTCTTTTTATTCCTCCCCCGGGGCAGAGAGGCTCAGGAACTCCCGGCGTGGGACCAAGGCTCCCCTGCTCTGGCATCTTAACAAGAAGCAGCTGGAGGCAGAGTGAGGAGCAGCACAAGGGAAAGGCCCCTCTGCATTAATTAAAGGTCACCGGGCCATTCCAGAGGCTTCCCAATTACCTCTGGAAGAGTGTGGCTAATGTGAGATAATGATGTCACACGGGCACTAATGAGGCAGGTTATCCAAAGCCCCGGCAGCCCCTCCCCGCCGGGATCTCCGCTGGGGCTGAGGCACAGGGGAAGGGCCACTCCTCCCTCTCACCTCTGCCTGCGGATGGTGGAGCCGGGGGAGGCAGCAGGAGAGGCCGCAGCCTCCTTGGAGGCTTCTGTGCCGTGGAGCAGCTCGGCAAGGCCCCTTCCCCTCTGGAGCTGCCCCTCAGCAGTGACAGCAGCGTGTGGGGTGGCACTGACCCCTCTGGCCGAGCCCAGCCCCATCAGCGCTCCTTAATTGAGAGTAATTGGGATGTGGAAATCTGCTCCTGCTCTGGAAGGATCCAGCCCTCAGCTCCCAGAGCAGGGGGGTTCCAGGGAGCAGCGCTGGGGTGGGGAGGAGGAACCCCCGGCTCTCCCCTCAGCATCCCGGGGGCAGCAGGAAAAGCGTCCTGGGGCTGTGCTGGAGGAGCTCCACGGCCTCAGCTGCAGCTGCCGCTGGCATCCGCGGCATGGAATGGCACCAGGAATGTTCCCCGGGGCTCTGCAAGGCTGGAGAGGCTTCTGGTGGCAGGGTTGGGGTGACAGGGACAGCTCAGCCCCTGCAGGATTGGTGTGACAGGGACAGCTCAGCCCCTGCAGGATTGGGGTGACAGGGACAGCTCAGCCCCTGCAGGATTGGGGTGACAGGGACAGCTCAGCCCCTGCAGGATTGGGGTGACAGGGACAGCTCAGCCCCTGCAGGATTGGGGTGACAGGGACAGCTCAGCCCCTGCAGGATTGGGGTGACAGGGACAGCTCAGCCCCTGCAGGATTGGGGTGACAGGGACAGCTCAGCCCCTGCAGGATTGGGGTGACAGGGACAGCTCAGCCCCTCAGCCCTGCCTGGACCCAGCGTGGGGCTCACCCCGAGCCTCGGCAGTGATCAGGGTTCAGCAGCAGCTGCCCCTGGGCCTCTCCCTGTGGTTCCCTGTGCTTTGCTCGGGTGGTTTCTGCAGCAGCACTGATCTGTTTCTGCCCCAGGCCTCCACTTCCTCCAGGTCCTGAGTTTGCCTTTCTGGATCATTTCTCTTTCCAGGCCCGGCGCTGCTTTCCAGCTGAGCCCAGGGCAGGGAGCAGCACAAAGGAAAGGTCAGGAGCCCTCGCCCTGGGCCTGATCCACCTGCAGAGGGACACAGGAGCAGCAATTCCTGCTCTCCTGAGCCTGATCCTCCTGCAGGGCTGCTGGAGGGACACAGGAGCAGCAATTCCTGCTCTCCTGAGCCTGATCCTCCTGCAGGGCTGCTGGAGGGACACAGGAGCAGCAATTCCTGCTCTCCTGAGCCTGATCCTCCTGCAGGGCTGCTGGAGGGACACAGGAGCAGCAATTCCTGCTCTCCTGAGCCTGATCCTCCTGCAGGGCTGCTGGAGGGACACAGGAGCAGCAATTCCTGCTCTCCTGAGCCTGATCCTCCTGCAGGGCTGCTGGAGGGACACAGGAGCAGCAATTCCTGCTCTCCTGGGCCTGATGCTCCTGCAGGGCTGCTGGAGGGACACAGGAGCAGCAATCCCTGCTCTCCTGGGCCTGATGCTCCTGCAGGGCTGCTGGAGGGACACAGCCAGGCTGGAGGAGCAATTCCTGCTCTCCTTGGGGAGTCTCTCGTGGCCAAGCTCTCAGCAAAGCCCTCCCGGACCCACAGCTGCTGCAAACTGGACTTTCCTGGGGACAAACAGCCTCGACCCCTTTTCCAGAGGAGCTCAAACTCATCCAAATCCATCAGAGAGGAGCGTGTGGGAGCTGCCAGCTGCCACTCCCCAGGCTCTGGGAGCGTGGCTGGCTGGGAGCACGCTGCCAGGGGAGGCAGAGGTGGAGGCAGCAGAATCCCGGAGCTCTCCCAGGCGGGCAGGGTTGTTCATTTCCTGCAGCTCTCAGCCCTCCCACATCCCGCACGGCGAGAGGAGAAGTTGTCAGGGCAGAGTGAACGTGGGCGGGAGGAGACAGGGATGAAAAGGCTGAGAGGGGAGGAGCAGGAGCCCGCTCCTCCAGAGGGGCTGCCGGGGCCGGGGGGCACAGCCCGGGCTGCCCAGGAGCTTTCTGCCCTCCAGGAGCAATTCCCAGCCGGGCTGCAGCAGCCGAGGGCTGGGGTGCTCTCCCTCTGCCAGCGCGGTGACATCTGCTGCAGGAATCCTGCTGGAATCCTGCTGGAATTCTGCTGGAATTCTGCTGGAATTCTGCTGGAATCCTGCTGGAATCCTGCTGGAATTCTGCTGGAATCCTGCTGGAATTCTGCTGGAATCCTGCTGCTGGAATCCTGCTGGAATCCTGCTGCAGGAATCCTGCTGGAATTCTGCTGCTGGAATCCTGCTGGAATCCTGCTGCTGGAATCCTGCTGCTGGAATCCTGCTGGAATCCTGCTGGAATCCTGCTGGAATTCTGCTGGAATCCTGCTGGAATCCTGCTGGAATTCTGCTGGAATCCTGCTGGAATCCTGCTGCTGGAATCCTGCTGCTGGAATCCTGCTGGAATCCTGCTGGAATTCTGCTAGAATCCTGCTGCAGGAATCCTGCTGGAATCCTGCTGGAATTCTGCTGCTGGAATCCTGCTGGAATCCTGCTGCTGGAATCCTGCTGGAATCCTGCTGCTGGAATCCTGCTGGAATTCTGCTGGAATCCTGCTGCAGGAATTTTCTGCTGCAGGAATTTTCTGCTGCTGGAATCCTGCTGCAGGAATTTTCTGCTGCAGGAATTTTCTGCTGCTGGAATCCTGCTGCAGGAATTTTCTGCTGCAGGAATTTTCTGCTGCAGGAATTCTGCTCCCCCAGGCTGGGTGGGATTTTTTTTCCCCCCTGCACTTACGGATCAGGCTAAACCAGAGAACTCTGAACGTGCAGTACAGGAAGAGGCTGGGAAGGGCCGGAGCGTTAACCCTGACCTTTGCTAATCCCCCGGCAGCGCCTGCAGGCGAGGAGCTCGCTGTAGGCTCTGGCAGGCTTCGCTCTCCCCACGGGCAGCGTTTTGAACCTCGGCAGCAGCCGGGCTTTCCTTCGGCAGCCGCGGGGCAGGGAGCGGCTGCGGGGCTGGGGCTGCTGCCGGGACGATCCCAGGGAAGCTGGGATGCGCTGCCGGCCCCTCAGGGGACCCCCAGAGCAGCAGCACCTCCCTCCGCCGACTCCTCCGCTGCTAAAAATGGGGATAACGAGGCCGAGGCCTTGTTGCTATAAAAAACAATCCCTGTGCAGCAACTGCAGCGTCGCAGCAGGCTGGGAAGGTGCTGCTGCTTCCAAACAAAATGGGGATGTTCTGAGCAAATTCCTCGGCTGGTCTGGCAGCTTCAGGACCCTCCCTCACGAGCCACGGTGGTTTTGGTTTCAGATTTCTGCTCCCTGCTGTCCCTCCTGGGCCACGGTGCAAATCCAGATTTCCCTTGAATTTCCCTTGAATTTTCCCTTGAATTTCCCTTGAATTTCCCTTCAAATTTCCCTTGAATTTCCCTTGAAATTTCCCTTGAATATCCCCTTGAATATCCCTTGAATTTCCCTTCAAATTTCTCTTGAAATTTCCATTGAATTTCCCCTTGAGTTCCCTTGAATATCCCTTGATTTTCCCTTGAATATCCCTTGAGTTTCCCTTGAATTTCCTTTGAATTTCCATCCCAAGCCGCGGTTTTACGCAGCCGCGCTCCTGTCACAGCACTCCAACCATCTCCAGCTCGGAGACACAAACAGAGGGTGGCAAAGCAGAGCAACACCTGCAGCGAGGGCAGCCCCAGCCCCGCTCCTCCTCCTGCTGCTTTCCCGGGGAATATTCCTGCCCAGCCCCGGCACACCGAGCCCGGCAGGGCAGCTGTGCAGAGCCGCGGGCATCCAAAAAGAGGCGGACGGAGCAGCCTGGCGCTGCCCTGGGGCTCCCGCACCTCCCATCCTGAGGGAGGGTGACAACCCCCAAAGCCCTGGATGCGGGGTTCCCGCCGGGCACGCTCGCATCGCTGCCCGCAGGGGCTCCAAAAAAGCCCCGGGCAGGTGAGCGGCGGTGCCTGGGCCGGGCTGAGGGCGCTGCGAGCCCGGCCTGGCTCTGCCCGAGCCCCGGGGAGTCGCTGTCACCGCGGGTGTCACTGCCCCATCCTGCGGGGACAGGGGCTCGGGGACAGGGACTGGGGACAGGGACTGGGGGACAGGGACTGGGGACAGGGACTGGGGGACAGAGTCTCGGGGACAGGGACTGGGGGACAGGGACTGGGGACAGGGACTGGGGGACAGGGACTGGGGGACAGGGACTAGGGGACAGAGTCTCGGGGACAGGGACTCGGGGACAGAGCCGCTCGGCGCTGCTGGAATCGCTCCCTCCGGCGAGGAAAGCCTTCAGCCTCGCAGCCCCTCAGCCTCCCCCGGCCGTACAGCGGGGGTGTGGGATGCCAGCTTTGTTTCCCTCTGGGAGCTGCACCCGGCTCCTCCCGAGGCGCAGAATAAACACCGCGTCTGTCGCCTCTGAGTTATGGGCGAGCTCAGAGGCCGCAAGTGTGAGAAAGTTAATTGCCTGACACTCCGGTTAATCACCCTGGGCCGTGCCACCCCCGGCGGTGTCACAGCTGTCACCAGCCCCAGGTGCCCTGCGGGAGGGTGCCCGGCTGTGCCAAGCCCGGCCCCAGCCGCGAGGGGTTCGTGCTGATGTGGATTTGATGTGAAGAGGGAGGGAAAAACCCCCTGGGTGCCTTTCTGGGGTGTTTGCAAAGCCATCAGCCAGCGATGCCCGCCCGGGACCCCCGGGGGCTCACACCGGGCTGGGGCTGGGTGGAGCCAGGGGAGTTTCCATCCCTAAGGTGGGAAACAAGGGTTAGGACATCATTAAGTCGTTATTGGATTATCCAAAAATATCTGAGGGTGCAGAGACGCCCCGGTGTGAGGAGAGGGTTTGTGTGGGGGTGCAGAGACGCCCCGGTGTGGGGAGAGGGTTCGTCTGGGGGTGCAGAGACGCCCCGGTGTGAGGAGAGGGTTCGTCTGGGGGTGCAGAGACGCCCCGGTGTGGGGAGAGGCTCGCAGGGAGGGCAGCCGGCAGAGGGAGGGCTCTGGCTCAGTGTAGGATGGAATATTGGGAATTATCTGAGAACTGAACTGACACTCCCACTCTTTGGGAGCAAGACAGGAGGGTTGGGCAGCCAGGGCAGGGACAGGGACAGGGAGAGGGAGCAGGGCAGACACGGGTGGGCAGCCAGGGAAGCAGGGCAGGCAGGACCCGCTGCTGCCAGGCTCCTGCAGAGCCCGCCCGCCTTCCCCTCGAGTGCACAAAGCCTCTTTTGCGGCGCTGCCGCAGCCCCCGGCCGCTCGGGGCTGCGGGAGGGGCGGGCAGCGCTGCCCCGGGCCCCGGGAGGGGCAGGGCCGGTGGCCAGGAGGGACACTGCGGGGGGACAGTCACCTGAGCCGTGCCGTGCCAGCCCCACCGCGGGGCTGCGGGGCCTCCAGAGCTCTGTGCTCGCCCCAGAGCCCGGCCCAGGGCGGGGGCCGAGCTCAGGCAGCCTCTGCACCCTGCTGGGGAGGAAAGCAGCCTGCTCCAGCTCCCTGCCAGCCCCCGGGGCTGGTTCGGGACGGAGCCAGCCCGGCCCTCCTCTCCCGACAGAGCTCGGCTCGCTCAGGCGCTGAGCAGCATCTCAGCTGCTCCCCGGGGCTGGAATCAATCTTCATTGGGCTGCCCGGGCTGTCCAGCTGCATGCAGGGCCTGGCTGCCGCGGCAGCATCTGGCACGGCAGGCTGGCATCCGTCAGTGCCAGCAGGAAATAAAGGTCAGCAGCAGTGGCACTGCGGGGGCTGCAGGGAGGAGAGGCTGAATCTTTAACCTGCTGAGGGGCAGCTCCTCGCTGCTGCTTTCTCACCCCAGCCCGGGGCTGCGGCAGGAAAAATGCCCGGGAATCCCAAATCCCACCTCCCCCGGGGCTGCAGCAGGAAAAATGCCCCGGAACCCCAAATCCCACCCCAGCCTGGGGCTGCAGCAGGAAAAATGCCCCGGAACCCCAAATCCCACCTCCCCCGGGGCTCCAGCAGGAAAAATGCCCCGGAATCCCAAATCCCACCTCCCCCGACGCTCAGCTCTGATTTTTATTTTTATTTTTTTTGGTTTCTCACCAGCGGTTGCCAAAGAGGAGCGAGGCAGCCGCGGCTCCCGGGCAGTCAGGGATTTCTCATTTCTCTCAGGAGGAACAGGAGAACCCTGGAAGCCAATTTTGCGTCACTCCCCGAGGAGGAGGATGAGGAACGTGCTGGGTGACGAGGTGTGTGCCGCTCCTCTCGGCTGTCCCCGTCCCACGCTCCCAGCAGGGGAATGAAGGCGTTTTCTGCACCAGGCCCCGGCCCAGCCCTGCCCGGGGGATTTGGGTTTGGCTGGACCTGGCGATCAGAAAGGGCTTTCCCGAGCTGCCATAAACCCCCAATCCCTGGAATCAGGGTGGCTCCCCGCACACCCCCTCCCCTCCGAACCTCCGGGCCCCCAGCCCGGAACGGGGGAGGCAGGAAAGTGTCAGGGATGGGGGAGCGGCTGTCCCCCGGGCCGCCAGCTTCCCTTGACAAAATAAAAAAGGGAAGCGGGCCGGCATTGTCCCCGTGTCCCCTCCTCCCCGCCCGGCGCTCCCTGCCCGCCCGGCCCGCAGCGTTTGTCCCCTCGGGCCGGGTGTGAAGCGCTGATCGCCGCTGGCACCCCCGCGGCTGGCAGGTTCCGGGGTGAGGTGCGAGCCTGTCCCACCCGCGGCCACCGCGCCGTGACAGCCGGGCCCGGGCTCCTCCTCGGCAGCTTCACCTGAGCCGCTCTGGCGGTTCTGGAGGCGTTCCGGGCCGGCCGGGGTTCGGGGCAGGCTGGGGGAACGGGGGCACCCCCTGCCCGTGCCCCCCTTCAGCAGCAGGAGCAGCAGGGCCTCCCCACGCCATCGCTCCATCCCTGACCAAAATCCCCTTTAAAGAGGAGCCCAGAGGCGCAGCTGGAGGCTGGAGGGGCTCCGTGCCCTCGGGGACGCTGTCCCTGCTCGGTGCCACCGGGATCGGCCCCCGGAGCATCCCCGGGGGACGCCGAGCAGTGACAGCAATTCCCGGTGTCCCCAGGCTGTCCCCTCCCTCCTGTCACCGCCTTCCCGGGATGAAAGGCATCCCGGGGACGGGAGAAGTGTTATAAACAAATAAATAAAATCTCAGCGCCGAGAGGGAGGGGAGGGAGGGAGGGAGGGGAGGGGAGGGGAAGGGGCTCCCGGGGAGCCTCGTAAAAGGATGACGCAGGCGGCGGGAGCCGTGGAAGGATGCCAGGGGATCTGGAAAACAGGTTCTGGAAAAAAAACCCACGCTCCTGCCGCTGCTTCTGCCGCGGGCTGCAGCAGGCGGGGCGGGGGCGCTGGCTCGGGGGTCCCCCGGCCCCTGGAGCAGCCCCGGAGCCGCTCCCGCTGCTCCTCCCGGCACAGATCCACGGGCTGGGCTGCAGGAGAGAGCCAAAACCCCGGGAGAGCGGCAGGACACGGGGGGAACAAACCGGGGGTAATCCAGAGCTGGGCAGGAAAAGGAGAGGAATCCTCATTTCTGTGAGGAAAAGGAGAAGAATCCTCATTTCTGTGTCAGGAAATGGGCAGGAATCCTAATTTCTGTGTGGAAAGGGGGAGGAATCCTCATTCCTGTATGGAAAGGAGAGGAATCCTCATTTCTGTGTGGAAAATGAGAGGAAACCTCATTTCTGTGTGGAAAAGGAGAGGAAACCTCATTTCTGTGTCAGGAAAAGGAGAGGAAACCTCATTTCTGTGTCAGGAAAAGGAGAGGAAACCTCATTTCTGTGTCAGGAAAAGGAGAGGAAACCTCATTTCTGTGTCAGGAAAAGGAGAGGAAACCTCATTTCTGTGTCAGGAAAAGGAGAGGAATCCTCGTTTTTGTCTGGAAATGGGCAGGAATCCTCATTGCTGTGTCTGCACCGTCCCAGCTCCGCGGGGCCGGGCATTTTCCTTGTCCCGGGTGCCTCAGCGGGGAAATTGGCCCCGGATCAAGCTCGGGGTGCGCTCGCAGCTCTTCCCGCGGCCGCAGCAGAGGCTCGGCCGCACCAGGCTGACTCGCACCGAGGGTGCGGCGCTTATTCATGGCTGTTTAATGAGGACATTAAACCCTGCGCTGAGCCGCGGCCGGAGCTGCCCGGGAGTCCTTGGGGAGCAATTGTGCCGAGAAAAGGCGGCTCCAGGGAGGGCCGCTTGATAAATTGACTTTGGCAATGCTCGCCGGCCGTGTCACGCCAATAAGGCAATTGAGAGTGAAAAAAGAGCTGGACTGGAAAGGTGGGCGAGGGAGGGGAGTCCTGGAGACAATTGGCAGAGACAGGGCCGGGGAAGGGCGGGGGTTCCTCCCTCCGCCGGGTGACACCGCTCCCGGCGCTAAGGGGAACTGACAGCCCCAAAAATGAAGCCTCTCGCGGCACCGGTGCCTCTGAAGTCCTTCCCGGAGCCGCAAATGAAGCGCTGGGCAGGGCCGGGCACGCATCAGCCCCTCCTGGCACTGTGCTCATCCCGAATTACACTCGGGACAGCAAAGCCGGTCCCTGTCCCCTCAGAGAGCAGCAGCCTGTCCTCGCTTTTTTCCTCTTTTTTCTTTTTTTTTTCCTTTTTTCTTCCCCC
>VZUI01091934.1:0-41143 GCA_013401135.1 Cettia cetti | reverse complement strand
TCCCATCCCATCCCATCCCATCCCATCCCATCCCATCCCATCCCATCCCATCCCATCCCATCCCATCCCATCCCAGGGTTCTGTGACTCCCCTGCCCTGCTCCTGCCAGGAAGGAGCTGCTGTGGTGTCCCCAGGGCCAGAGGAGAGAGAAGAAAAGGTTGAGCTCAGCTTTCCACCTCAAGCACTGATCCTTCCAACATTTTGCCTCGAGCTTTCTATGGAATTTCTTCCCTGCCTGCCCCAGGATGTCCCACATCTGCCCCTGCTGTGTCTCCCAAGAAGGGAGTCTGAATAAAGCCTTTTCCAGAAGAAGGGAATCTGAAGAAAGCCTTTTCCAGAAGAAGGGAGTCTGAAGAAAGCCTTTTCCAGAAGAAGGAAGATGGTTATTGGTCTACAAAACTCCACTTCTGTCAATTTGGCCTCTCTAGGTCACGTTGGCCTCATCTGCATGCAGGGAGGCACCTCCTCCTTGGTTTAAGGGCTGTAACATTCTCGACTGATGAAAATACTTTGATAGGGTTTTTTTTTTTTTCTCCCCTCACAAATTATCAGGTCATTTAAAAAAATGAGCTCATTTTAATCTAATTCTGCATGTGCAACTGTCTGGAGAGTTATTTTCAGCTCCAGTAGTTGCAGCTTGCAATTATTCTGCTTCCTTTAAGAAAAGAAAAGTAACAGCTCTATATTTTATGCAAATTACTGGCGATCTTTCTGAGCAACTTGTGTTTAGGAGAAGTAATAGGAAAAATAAGAGGCCCAATGGATGGTAATGTGGATTTGAAAAAGCACAGGGGAAGTAGGAAAATATGTAAAGATCACTAAAATATTAACATTTGACCACTTAGGCAGGAATATTTCAATTAAAAGCCGTGTAATTCTTGTTGAAGTGAAATGAACAGTTCCTAAC
Source organism: Cettia cetti (assembly GCA_013401135.1). Taxonomy (NCBI): domain Eukaryota; kingdom Metazoa; phylum Chordata; class Aves; order Passeriformes; family Sylviidae; genus Cettia; species Cettia cetti. Next base: position 40,236 of record VZUI01091934.1, on the reverse strand, counting down.
TAACCGTGGCTTCTGATGGTGAAAAAGCAACTTTTAAATTTCATTTCCTTCATTGCTGTGGTTCAGTGTGCATGCAGAGATTGCTGCAGCTCCCACGGAGGTCAGAGTTGAAGTGGGGTGTGCCTCAAGCACCTCCAACCCTTCCCAGCAGGCTGGGGAGGTGGGAATTGGTATTTCCCTGTATTTACACCCTTTATTTTTTTTTTGTTTTAAGCCCTTCTTGAGCACAAGCTGCCACTTTGTGTGTCTTGCTCGGGTGCTGCCAGCACAGGCAGGGCTGAAGGTGGTGTTCAGTTCCAAAGTGTCTTTAATTTGATGCTTATTTTGTGCATTTCTGTGGGGCCTGCACTGATCTGAGCACAGTTCAGCAGCATTGTGCCAGTTTATGTGCTGGGGAAAAGCTGGGGCCTGGAACATGTCCTCAAGGCTGCCTTACATGTCACAATTATTGCTGTTTAAGGGCATAAATCAAATTTCTTTCCCTTGTAGAAGGAAGTTCCTCCAATAATATTTCCCTTGGAGCTTTACTGGGCTCCGTGGATGACCTCAGCTGTGTGGGTGGCCCTGGCACAGGTGCCCAGAGCAGCTGTGGCTGCCCCTGGATCCCTGGCAGTGCCCCAGGCCAGGCTGGGCACTGGGGCTGGAGCAGCCTGGGACAGTGGGAGGTGTCCCTGCCAGGGCAGGGTGGGATGGGATGAGCTTTAAGGTCCATTCCCACCCAAATCATTGTGGAATTCTGTGATTCCGTGCCAGAAGCCTCAGCCACCAAGCAGCAGAGCATCTCCTGCCAGGGACCAGCCCTCCAAAGGAGCCCCAGAGCACAGAGATTGCAGAGGAACCTCTGGAGCACCTGAGCCAAGCTTTGTCACCTCCTGCGGCAGAACCAGCTCCTTTCCTGCCCGCAGCCCCGGGAACAGGGAGAGCGGGTGTGAACACCAGGAGTTACGAGGCTTGGAAAGAAGGGAATGAGACTGAAAAGGCTTGGGAGGTTTGGGGCTGCCACAGGAGGGACTGAGAGCTGCCAGCGGAGGCAGTAAATACTTCTGGCTGCTCTGATGAGATGTCAGATTTACCGAGGAGGATTTTTTAAAGTGTTGTCTGTGGTGCTCAGGCAGAGATTTTTGATAGCAGAGAGGCACTTTTGGAAATTTAATGCCCATCCTCACCAATGTGTCCGTGTTTAGCAGAGGGAGCGGGATGATGCACAGGAATGTGGGCTGGGAAGTCCCAGAGCAGCTCTGGGAGGCTGAGCAGGCAGGGAAAGGCTTTTCTGTGCCTTTGCAGGGGTTTGGTGGCTCTGCTGAGCCTGGCAAAGCAGGTGCCTGTTCCCTTGGATCCCTCCAGTGCCTGTTGGAATGTGTGTCCCTGAGCTTCACCCTGTTCCTGGTTCTGCTGTGAAGCTGCTGTAAACCCCCAAAGGCTTGGCTGTGCTCTGAAAACAGCTCAGAATCAGCCCAGCCTGAGAATCATCCCCTGACAGCTCAGCAAGAATGAAGTTTATTTTTCCTGCCCCTCATCCCTGCCTTTCCTGCCCCCAAGCCCCCTGAGCCTGGAGCTCCTGAGGGGAGCCTGGACACCCCAAAAACGTGAGCACACTCCAGGTGTGATCCTGCAGGCTCCACTCACTGGAGAGCTCTTCATACACTTGGTGTAAGCCACACTGCTAACGAGCTGATGGTTTCCTAATTAGATTTGAGCATTCCGTCGTTAATTAATTTACTGGAATGTTTCAGGATGTTTCCCCCCACATCCCTCTCCCCGAGGAGCAGCCAGCAGCGGTGCCACGTAGCACAAATTAATCTTTACAACTGCCACATGTCACTTCCCCAGCTGAGGAACTGAAGCCACCATGGGATGTTTGTTCCCTGCAAAACACAAAGCCAAGGAACATCTTCCTTAACAAATGAATAATTAAGTTGAAGTAACAATGTCAAAGCACCCTTTGGAAAAATATCTATTTGCACAGCTAATGGTTGTTATTTAGTGCTTTAGTGTTTTGTTTTCCTGCTGAGGATGTGGGTTTTGGGACAGGATGCCAAAGGGCTGGTTGGATTTCTGCAGGTGTGGAAGCTTTCCCCGTGGCAGGGGTGTGGGATGAGATGTCTTGAAGGTTCCTTCCAACCCAAACCATTCTGGGATTCTGTGCTCTAGGAGGCATTTGTCATCTCTCAGGGGTTACTGGTTAAATGAAATAGGAGTCCAAAATCACAAAATGTTAAATTGTTCCCAGGAAAGAATTCCCCAGAGTTTCTGAGAGGATTTCTGGAAAGCCATCGTTCATTGCCCTTATTACTCCAGCTCCAGCTGAAAATCAGGGCCATGCACTCCCATACAGGAATGGGAAGTGAAATATTTCCAGGCCCTTTGTACTGTGAGAGTTCCTGCTAAATCACCTGCTTGAAATGAGGAGGGTTTCAGAACCTGGCATTGAAGCTGCTGCCCTGTTGGTTTGATTTTCTCTGTGTTCTTTCAGGCATGTGGCAAAATGAAAGAGTTTTCAGGAAAGCAGCTCATACACTCATAGAATCAGTATTTGCTCTCTTAAGCCCTTAAATTCCTGTGATTAGGAGAAATCCACCACTTTTATCTTTTGGGGAGCTGTCCTGCTTGTACTAGGGGGTGAGGATGAGGAGAGAAGACTGAGGGAACCCAGTTGGTTCTGCATGGTTGGGGCTGGTCTGTGGCACAGCTGAAGGATTTTTTTGAGGCTTAAAAAGCCAAAGTTCAAGCCACTAAAACTTCAGGATGCCACAAGACTTTAGGGGTGAGGATTTGGGAGCCTTTGGGGTTGGGGTTGGGTTGGAATCCCAAATGTAGGAGAAGCAGGGAGTTTTGTGGAGTCCAGCACTGTGACAGGTAAAAGGTTTTAGGTCTGAATTTCTGAGTTATGGTAACTTGCAATTTATTGCGAACTTCTATTTTAATTTCTAAAAAACCCCAAGCCAATATTTTGCAGCAGCAGGAACAAGAGAAAGGATAACCCCAGGTTTGATTCAGGATGACAATGGACAAGGAATAAACAATTTGTGGAACTCTAAATGGAGGAGTCTTGAGAATGGGCAGGGAAAATGCCAGAAGGGAAGAGGCTTTAGGCAAAGGAGATGATTGAACTGCCATGGATGTGGGATTTTTTGTGTATGTATCCAGGCAAGTGTTTCTTCAGCTGTAATGACTGCTATAAATCACAGGGTGAAGCTCTCACCCCTCAGCCAGCCTGGGACAGAGTTGCTGATGCTTTCAGCTAATGGAGCAGATCCCCTGGAGGAGCAGCAGTTTGCTCCCGTTGTCACTCCCCTGGTGACACGGTGACAGCCCCTGCAGGGCAGCCTCCAGGACACCTTGGAGCAGCTGCACTTCCCTGTCACAAGCACCAAAAGCTGAAGGAACCCTGTGACATCATCTGGAGCTGGGTTCTCCCTGCCAGTGTTTTGGTTGGGCTCCCTCTGCTCAGGAGTGAGGGATGCAGAGCCTGCTCCACGTGGACTGCAGAGGAAGGGGCTGAGGGAGGCCTGAAGGTGAAGGTTCTGGAAGAAAGGTGCAGCCAGGCTCCTGAAGTTGAGCATTTTCTGTTATTCCTGGCTCTCAGATCCTTTGTGGCTTTGTGGGAGCCAAGCCATGCACAAGAGGTGATGGATGAGTGGGAATTCCCAGCTGCACAGGAGGCAGAACTGCCCTGAGCAGTGGCTGAGCCTGGGCAGGCTGCCCAGGGAGGCTGTGGAGCCTCCTCCCTGGGGATATCCCAGAGCACAACCCCTGCCCTGTGTGTGGGATGAGCAGGGGATGGGACAAAGTGACCTCTGTGCTCCCTCCCAGCCTGACCCACCCTGGAATTCTGTGAGCTTTCCTAAGGCTCTCAGAATTTCAGGACTCCAAAGTTTCCTGTTTGGCACCGTGCACTGCCTGAATTTAAAAGACAAGCACCAGGCTCTGTGGCTACTCCAAAAAAAATATTACAATGCTCTTTTTTTTTTCCTTTTGTGTGTGAAAAATGAGTTGCCCATTGAAAGAAGAGCCCGTTCCACACCACTACATGTGTTTCATGCATATTCACAAAGAAGCAGTTTTGAAAAGTACACTGCTGTGCTCTTGCTGCTGGAGATGGAGGAGCATATTACAAATTCCATTTTTTCCCCACTGCTTGCTCCTGCCGCTGTGTAAACAGCGAGTGTTTGTTGTGCTGTTGGGATTAACTGGTGTTTGTTTAAGGTGGGAGAGGTGTTTTTAGAAAACAGATGGATTTGGACTGTTTGCTTCCCCCAGGAACTGGAGGAATGGAAGCTCATTTAGAATTGCTCTCTGTAATTTTTGCTGTTGGCTCTAAAGGGCTGCTGAGAGTCTGCATTTACCTCTGTCCTCTCCACCTCCCCTGCCTCAGCTACAGCTCCTGCCGGCTGCACTCTGCTTGTGGGGCTCTAGAGGATGAGAAACACTCTGGAAACATGCTCAGACCTCAGACACCTCGGCCAGCTTTGGGGGCATTTGTGAGCTTTTATTCTGGGCTGTGTCAGGGAGAGTAACTTTGCCTCGGCAGGAGGGAGGGCGGGTGCGCAGGTAAGTGCAGTAAAGGCAGATAAAGCACGGAGATAATGCCCTGACTGATGCCAGAGGAAGGGGCCCCCGGGGAAATTCCTGACTCGGAGCATGGCCAGGACTCAGGAAGGTTCTGCTGCAGGTGCTGAGCTCTGCGGGAGCAGCAGGACCTGGCTCCTCTGCCCTGGGCTGCCTTTGATTCCCAGGCTCCTGGTGAGCTGAGCACCGCAGCAGCAGCAGCAGCAGCAGCAGCATTGCCCAGGCTGCAGTCCAGGGGAAAAGAGCTCATTTTAGGGTTTAGTGCCCAAAACTCAGTGTTTGACTGACCAGAGCTTGCAGCAGAACCTTCAGAGCGCTGCTCCTGCTGTGCATCCACTGCCTGAGTCTATAGGTGCCCTTGGTAAATCCACCTGTGAGATCAGGAACCAAAAGAACCCTTGTGAACTCATTTATAGCAAAGTACTGGAAATATCCGTGGTTTGAGGAAAAAATCCTTTCCAACCGACTGGGAGGGGAAAGCCCCTATGAGCTGTTTATTTTAATGATCAGGACGCACAGAGGGTGATGTTGGGATCACCAGTGACATGAGGAGCCCACAAATCCCAGCCCACCCTCTCCACTGCCAGTGCCAACCATGAGGAAAGGAAAGAAATAAAATTCCAGGCTTCAGCAGAGGACACTCCCAGTGTCTGTGTGCTCTGTTGTACTTTAGTTCTGCTCTGCCAAACAAAGCAGCTCCTCCTCCTGCAGAGAGGGGCTGAGGGAGGCTGAACATCAATTCTGGGGGAAAAAGAGAGAGAAATCGTTAACAGCAGAGCAGGGAACGTGCCCAGAACTGTGTAACTTTCCCAGCTTGCAGATGCAAAAAAAGAGAGAGCTTCCTGGAGGTTGATGGGGTTTGGATTGTCCCTGGGGATTTATTTGATGTATGATGTGACTGGGAGCAGGCAGGTACAGAGGAGCACTGTAGATTTCCAGGGCAGTGGAGCACAGCCCAATAATTCAGGAGATGTTTAACCCTAATGGGGGTTGGAAAGTTGCAGGAGGGGGCTGTGATGGGATCCCTGGGGCTGTTGGAGGTTTTGTTTCCAGGCTTGGAGCTGTGCTCTCCTCCCTCTGGGGCTGGGAGAGCTCTGCAGGACTGTCCTGAACCTCCCCTGTCCCCGGGCTGGCTGTGACCCAAACTCCTGCCAGGGGTGGTCCCCATCCCTGCCCGTGCCACCGGGGCTGGACAGCTGCTGCTGATGGCCAGAGGAGGCAAACCCAGGGATGGAATCCCTGTGTGGCACCTTGGCAGCCCCAGGATCCCTTACCAGCACTGTCATGCAGTGACACTTTGATTTTCCCTGCCTCTCCTGGAAGCTGTGCACGGGCTGGGAAGATTTGCTGCCGTGTGCTTGACTGAAAAACTGTTTCTCACAATCAGCCAAGCTGAATTTATCACCTGGTCTGGGACAAGAGAGGCCACGAAGACTTGAGTGGTGTCCCAAAGGTTCGAGGGGTGTCCCAAAGGTTTGAGTGGTGTCCCAAAGGTTTGAGTGGTGTCCCAAAGGTTCGAGTGGTGTCCCAAAGGTTTGAGTGGTGTCCCAAAGGTTTGAGGGGTGTCCCAAAGTTTGAGTGGTGTCCCAAAGGTTTGAGGGGTGTCCCAAAGTTTGAGTGGTGTCCCAAAGGTTCGAGTGGTGTCCCAAAGGTTCGAGGGGTGTCCCAAAGGTTTGAGGGGTGTCCCAAAGGTTTGAGGGGTGTCAGTTTAGCTCAGCATGGCCCTGAGACTCTGGTCAGGAAAATTCCTGACTCCTGGATCATCTGGGATGATTTTCCTGTGTTGTCACCCAGAAGGGATCAGGAGGCAGGAGCTGATTTGTGGCTGCTCCAGCACAGCCCAGCAGTTCCCATTTCTCTTGCAGGAAGGTTAGAAAGGATCATCACATCTGTTTAAACCCCGAGCTCTTCGAGGCACAGAAATATTTGTGCTACATCCACATCCTGAGAGAGCAGGGAACAAGCCTGGACTGAGGTTTCAGGGACTGTTCAGGAGATATGAGTGAAAATCAGATTTAAGGGAAATATTGCCACAGGATTATAGGCCAAGAAATGGAAGGGTTTAGAACTGCTTGGGCTTTATTTTAATGAGAGCTTGCTAAGAAAGTGGCACAAAAGACTGCAAAATCCTGGCTTTATTCTGAAGAGAAGGAAAATGTATTTTAAGGTGCAATAAGTAGAGCACATTCAGACAATTCTGACTCTCTGGTATGATCATGTTACCCTGGAGTGCCAGCCACCTGCAGTTCAGAGCTGTGTGCCAGGGTGGCAGAGCTGGTGAGAAGTTTAGAACATTTGTGTTCCTCTCATTAAACAATAATCCTTTTTTAGAAGCAGGAGGTGGAAGGGGTTTGTCCCTGTTTGGCTCAAGGACAGGACATGAGATACAATTTTGTGTTCCTCTCATTTAGACATGACAGCAACGCTGCTCTCACACTGCTAAAAGAAATTTTTTATTTAAATGAAAGAAATAAAACATTATTCCCCCCCCCAAGATTTTTTTTTTCTTGGAGAAAACAAGAGTTTAAATCTATCCTGATATTCAGCTTCTCTTCCTTCCCTCCCATTTCAGCAGAGCAGGGGACTACAAAGCTCCCAGAGAGGCACTTCCTTGATCACAAATACGAAGATGGTGCATGACAGTAATTAAATATTTCCTCTCAACTAATTTAATTTGTTAGCTGAAGAGGGGGAAAGGCTTTATTGCAAACGGGAAGAGGCAGCTTCTTCCACCTGACTTTACTTGTACTTGACTAACTATTTCATTAGAACCCAGGCAAGTCCAGTGACAGATCATTAATTTCCAGGGCTGTAATCTGGGAAGAGAAGAATGAGGAGGGGGCTGCTCTGCCAAACCCAGCCTAGCTGCATTAATGCTCATGAAAGCTAAGCCTTAAGTCTGTTCTCATGCTGCCTCTGTCATCTTCTGGATTAATTGAATGTATTAAGATAGCAAATGCAAAGAGAAGAGATCACAGTGGGTTTTGTCAGAAGGATGTGGTTCCCTGCTGGAAGAGGTGATGGCTGCTAAAAGTGGGGCCACAGCTGAAGGGGGTCTGAGCAAAAGCAATTTTATTTTGTGTTATTCGGCCTCCTTGCTTCTATGTCCTCTCATCCAAGTTCCAAACCCTGGAGGGATTTAAAAGCCACGTGGATGTGGCACGTGGGGACATGGACTGATCACCTGCGTGGGTTCTGGAGGGTTTTTAACCATTTGGGTTATTGCCTTCCAACCCAAACTCCTGCAGGCCACGTGGGCCTCAGTGACGTGACAGAAACCTGTGCAGGAATGAACAACTGCATTTAAAACTAAATACATTTATCTAGGACTGTACACAGCATTTCTTCTCCTCAGCCATCAGCTCATTAGAGCCTCTGCTTGTTTCTTTTATTGCACATCGATTACTGCAAGCTGAGGAAATTGGTGCTGGCACAACCTTTCTCTGCACTTACCTGTTGCTAAAACCCTTTTATTTCAGCTGTAACAGTTTTTTCCACCTTTACTGCGTCTGCAAGGATCCACTGCAGCTGCCAATAAAGCCCTGTTGGTGGGACTGAAAGGTTGTTTGCACAGAAGAGAGCACGGCCCAAACACGCTGTAAAACCGGGACAGAGGCATTGTTTTCTGAAACACACAGACATGAAATTTGATGGCAGCACTTCCAGCTTCATTAAGTTCTTTCCAGGGTCTGATAAAAGTGGCACTCATGGAAAAGGCTTTTGGAGGAGAAGTTCTGTTGTTTGTTTCAGTGGGAGCAGGGGGCACAGCAAGAAGAAAATGACATTATTTCTCTCACAGGCAATGGGTGAAGCTCTCTAACGTGAGGCACAAGAAACAGGGAGCATTTTGCAGGATTTTTACATCTCACAAGCCTTGCCACACACTCACACATTCAAAACCTAAAAAGCTTTACAGATTTTTGATGTTCATTGATTTAGGCAAAGTTACAAAGGCCAGGGGAGGAAAAAGTGAATCACTGGGGATTCAGAGAGCTTCCATTATTTCCACAGTCATGCAAACCATAAACTCCTGGGGAATCTGACAGGTTTTGAGGCCTCTCACCAGTGGGAGGGTGGTTTAAGTGCTTTACAAGATTGCTCTCAAAGTTGTTAGTAGATTATGTGTGAAAGAAGCAAATCTGGTGCCCCCAAAGACTGGGGGTAGTAAACATAATTATGTGTAGTGTTCTGCAGCTTCACAAAAGGATTTGTTGTTTCCCACAGTGGCTCCATTGATTTTATACCTTTCTGAGCACACAAAATAGCAATTAGTCAATGCTGCACGTTGCATTTCTGACAGATATAAAATTATAGTGCCAATTATTCTGCACAAGTTGATGAACAACAGTAGAGGTTTCTGCACAGTCTCTAAGACAGTGCTGGCAGAGAAATCTGTCACTTCAATGCTTGAAAGGTGTGACTGTAATTTCCAATAAAATGGAATAAAAATCTTTGTGCTGTGCGCATGCTGTGCAGTTTTTATTATAATGGTGGCCTCTTCTTTAACTGACACACGATAACATTTGGTAAATCTTAACCACTACAGAGTAATTTAGGGCTGGCTGAGGTCTCTCTGACTTCACCCTTCCCAGAGGAATAACGTAAGGAGCTTCCTGGCTGGAGCCCAGCTCATGGAGTGGGGCTGGATCTCACCTGGAGCTTTAGCTTGGGGCAGCTCTCTCCTTTGAGGCACAGGGGAGGAATGGAGCACTGGAGGAACGGAGAACATTCCTGCCCTTTTTCCTCGCCAGGTTCCACACAAAAGACATCTTGTGCTTGGAGAAACGAATTGGCAAAAATATCTGTGGAAAACACACAGAACACCCCATTTTCATGAATCGTTTCTCCCCAGGGTTCAGCTGGGCTTTGCCACCACAAGGGTTGAGAGCAGGGAACTCGGTGTCCTTTAAGGTGTCAGGTTTTGCTGCTGGGGCTCAGGATGGAGCTGCCCCCGAAACAGCATCGTTTCCTTTTTGCAAACAAGTGGGGCCACGAGAGGCAGGATTCGGGATCACTCCAGAGGCTTTGGAATTCCTGGCTGGAATTTGTAACCACAATGCCCAGTTTGGATAAACCTCATTAGCTTATAATCAGCGTGAGGCTGAGGGGGAAGGGATGTCTGATCTCTCATCCTCAGCTGTCACCGTGTGGACGGAGGAGAATCTCCCTGGAACGGCAGAGGAGGAATTCCTGGAATTCCTGGAGGATTCCCTGGGATCCCGAGGAGCAGCATCCCCGCGGGGATTAGCGCTTGCTAATCAAGGTCACTAACGCTAATGAGGGTGAGGTGAGGTTAACAACAGCCTCTGAAGCAGCTGGAAACGGGGGAAAATCCCTGCCTGGCCTGGGCAGATGCTCGGGGCCATGCCAAGCCCTCGCAGGTGCTGCCCATTCCCTGGTGGTCCTCGTGGGATGCCCCTCCCTGGGGTGGAGGCAGAGCGGATTTAAGGCTCCCAATTTCCCCCTGCTGTTTTCTTTTCTGCAGTGGGATCTTGTTTGCTGCTTCCCTCCAGCCAAGGACCTCGCTCAGCTCCTTCCAAGGGTAATTTTTTACGTCTTGGGTCGTGTCTGCCAACCCAAGTGCCAGGGGTGAATTTATTTAACCCCAAAATGAACGGCGTTTGATTTCTGTGCCCTGTAAATCCATTTTTACAGCCTGAGGTTTACCTGCTCTCCCACCCTGCAAGCAGCTCTCTGCTGTAGGTCACCCTTGAGGGAAAAGGGAAAGAGGTGCTAAAACTTTCTTCTTTCTTGATGGTGTTTTACCAATTTGATAAAAATGTATAAGGTGGGAATTTGGATTGAAAATACAGATGTCTCCTAAATGAAAGCTTTTAATAGGTGTGTTTAAAAGCCTGAACTACACCTAGCCATTGCCGTTTGGTTAAGGGGAAAGCTTTTTTTGTGCCAATAAAAGTAAATTCTCTTCATCCTTTTCACCTTTGAGCTCCTTAATTTAGGAACTGTCTTTAGCAGCTTGCTGAGCCTGTGGAGTTTTCTTGAAATCTTTCTTTGGCATAGCTGGGATTTTTGGTAAGAAAACTTTGTGCTTTTGGCCTCAAGTGGCTGAATGAGGTTGTGCAATGTCTGGTTGCTTTTAGGGTGGGCTAAATTTGGCCCCATTTGTCCATTCCCAGCTGGGGACGTGGAGTTGGGGCTGCTCCTCTGTTTCATGGGATGTTCCCTTGCTGGCATTGCCCTGGGCTGCTGAGAAGGGCATTTTAAACCCACTATACACCAGCCAAAGCTCTATGTAAAAAATAAAACCCTGCGAAGGTGATGCTCATTTAGAGACAAGCAATATTCAGATTTTTGCTGTTGTTTTCCTGCTGCATTGATGGCGTGTAGCTCGAGCCAATGCAAGCCCCAGCTATTGTTTTCCAGATCAACTTTTGATTTTTAGTGAAGTGGAATAAATGGCTTTGTCTGGAAAGAAAGGAGTGGAAGTGTTCAGTTGATTTGACGGGTCAGGTGAAATATTTCACAAATTAGCAGCACATTTAGCTCTAAGGAGAGCTGATGAGTGAAATTTCCCTGCGTGGTGTTATTGGCTGGGAGGGAATTACACCAGCAGCACTTGGCAGAGGAAGCTGGCAGAAGTTCAGCCTGAAGTTCTTGCAGGAGCAGAACAGAAAAGCCAGGTGCAGAGGGGGATTTTGTGAATTAAAAATGAACCCGCTCACTCTGGGAGATCTTAGCACATCTGGCTGTGGAATAGCTTGGAAATGTCTGTGATTCCTTTTGTGGTACTCGAGCATAAATGAAGGAATTCAGGACGTGTAAAGGGTTTTGTTAACTCGAGCAATTTGCAAGCGCAGCCATCAGGGGCCTCGCGTGGCTCCTGTGTGAAGTCTCAGTCCTTGATTGTTTTTCTACATTAACCACAGAGAAGTTTCTCACTGAACTGTGTTCTCTCAACGTCTTTTGCCAGAAAAAAACCCAACCCGAACAAAAACAAGCCCCAAACTTGGTCGGGAATCACTCAACAGGGTTCTTTTACCACTTAATGAATTTTGTGTCTAACAACCCATGGCAGCACCTGTGCTTTGTCCTTGTAGCAGCAAAGGAAAATGGAATAGATTCTGTTCCCTTCCAGCCCTGCCAGAAATGTGAAGTGTGATGGGCACTTTGCAGATTTTCCCTGGCTATGGACGTTCTTCAGCCTCATTAGTTGTAGAATCCATTTAGAAAGTTCTCGTTAGGGAGCTGCTGCTTTATTGCTGAAAAAGCATTTGTTTGTTTAGATGGCCAGAAGGTTTTGAAGTGTTGTGGCTGTCCTTCTGAGGGGAGTCTGGAAATGTTGGGGTGGGTGTGAAGAGAGGCAGAGCCAGGGGAAGCCTGGCTGACTCCAGTGCCACATTCCCATGAGGAATTCCGGGTGGGGAGGGTCCTGGGTGCTCTGTTCCTCTGGAGTGGGGAGGCCAGGAGAGGGATTTGGGATGTGGATGTTTCTGCAGGCTTCCATCAGAGCTTTCTGCTGTTACTGCGCCAGGAGGAATCTCTTCCCTTTTGTTTGCTGGCTCTCAGCAGTTAAATGTAAACAGCCTGTTCTGATTTTCTTAACAGAAACAATTTGAGGCACTTCCCAGAAGTTAGGGATCGTGAATAATGGAAGATCTTATTTTTAATTTCCAGAACAAAATAAGACTATGAAATGGTTAGGCAAAACACTTGAATCCAATTAGGAAACAACTTGGTGAAGAAGAAAACCTTGACACTTATTTTGAGTATTTGATTCCCTACAATATCAATTTAAATGTAAATTGTGCTTTGGAGAAGAATGCTTCCATCAGAGGCTAAAAGCATGTGGTTTATGCTTAGTGTTTTACAACTGGATTATCTCAGACCTGGGTTTATAGTTATTGCCTGTGGGCAGAATTCCACCTTAGCACTTAGAGCACAGGCAGTAATGCACTTCTGCAGCTGTTTTTCAGCAGATTGGTGATAGAATTGTGTGATTAAATAAGAAATTTTATGATTTCTTTTCCCGTAGTAGATTGCAATCGGTATATTTAGGTTTGATTTTGGCGATAAAATTTGTAGCCTGCGAATAAGTGGGATAAGAAGTTGCAGGTTGAATTGTTACTGGCAGAATTGAGGTGCTGAGATCTCAAATATTTAAGGATGAAAGGTCTCAGGGGGAGCCTTGGACTGTGTTTGGTGACAGGTGATGAGGTGTGTTCATGGCTGTGTTCCATCATCTCAGAGCTGGGCTCTGTTCAGCCTGACCCTTCCAGAAAATTCAGTGTCTCCCACGGCAGCTCCTGAGATCCCTCTCAGTGCTTTAGGTACCAGCAACAGCCCTAAAACTGCTCCAGCTCCTGCCTGGAGATCAGAGCAACCCCCAGGTAATTTGTGTTGTGAAAAATGTCAGAATGACTGCTAGGAGATGCTGGGAATAAGCCCAGGGGCAGGTGGGGTTGCTGGAGATGGAAGAAATATCAAATAAAATGACACTGACTGTTATTCCCAGAATCTAACAAGGTTTTTTTAAAAGTATTTCAAGTGTTTGAATGCGTTTCAGACAAGCTCTTAGTGCAGGGCTTGGATCTCTTCAAATGCAGCTCTCTCTCAAGCCTGGCTGTGCCTGGCTTGTTTGGGTTTGGTTTGCAGCAGCTCCATCCAAATATTAAAGATAATAAATGCTCCCGTATTGCTGCACATTAAAGTAGTCTTTTAATGAAGTGAATATTTGAAGGCTTAGTGGTTCAAACTTCACATTTCTCATGTGAAATACGAGCAGGCAGTGCCATGGCAGGAGGAGAGGGTGACCTCTGCCGTGAGCTGAGCAGCACCAGCCTGGCAATCTCCTCACCATGGACATGTCCTGTGGACTCAGGGTTTTTTTTAAGGAGATTTAGTTCTTTATATTTTCTTCTTTTTTTTTTTAAATCAGTGCTTTAAGCCTTGTTTTTCCTTGTATTTTCCTTAAGGGCCCTGTGGCTGTTGGACGTGGAGCTGGGCAGGAGCTGCTTTAGAGCTGCTCTATAACCCAGAAGCTGCCCTGCAAACAGGGATTTGTCCCTTCTGATTTCCAACACGTGTTTGTTACGCCTTGATTGATGTGTCAGGGCTGTTTTTTCCTTCAGAAACTTTTCTCTATCTTGGCGTTTGGCAACTTCGTACTTCAGCCTTGTTGTTCTGCTCTGTTCGTGTTTTTAAAATGTGTGCTCTACAGGCAGAAAATAAATTCCGAGGTGGAGGGCACCTGTGTGGAACAGCCCCGTGTCAAAGGCAGATAAAATATCTCCCACTCCTTGACAGCATGAGATTTTTGTCACCCCGTTAATGCTGGTTCCATATCGCTCAGGAGGAGAAACACTTTGCTTCTTGATTTATGGGCCCTGACAGGGAAGTGTCCAGGATGATTAATTACAGCCCTAAATGACAGTGCCCTCATTCACACCTCCCTGGCCTGGATGATTGAAATTAATAAATATATCTGTGTGGCTGTGGAATTTGCCGTTGCCTGTTCAAATATTGATACACTTGACGTGCTGGGAAGGGATTTAGCAGAGGCAAAGCCTTGCAATCAGTACCTCGCTGCATTTAATAGCAGTTTGTAGGGAGGGAAAGAAGCAGAAGATTCTGGAACTGATTGGAAGGTTATGAATAATTTTCAGAGAAAATGTTATGACATTTCTTTGGCAGTTCAAACCCTGGCTTTCTGCAAGCGTTTGGATGATTTTGCCTTTATATTTGTCATTGATTTTTGAAAATATTGGCTTTGGAAGTCTCTTAATTACCTTGAGGACTGTGTTTTTTGGGGACTGAGTCTGACATGTTGGGGCCCCCACGAAGCTCTGCCTTGCCAAGAGGAGAGCAGAGTCACTGGAGCTTCCAGAATTCTCTGTTCCTTGTCTGACACCTCCTTTTAGCCCTTGTTTGGGTGACTCTGCTGAGTCCCAGTGGGTTTGGATGTGGGCAGGCTCTCAGGGCATGAAGAAGGAACAGAATCACACCTGGTGGCAGAGCTGGGGGATTTGTAGTGACGCTCAGGGGCTGGAAAGAAGTGCAGCCCCACCTCAGAGATGTTTGGCCCCATTTTTCCAGCTCCTCCAGGTTATTCTTGCTGCAGCTCTTGCCCATGCTGGGTGTGGAGCCAAACCCCTGAAAATTTGCAGTTTTGCACATAGAATTCTCACCAGTGACACTGGGTCAGGCAGGTGGCACCTCTGCCAGCCTCGTGACTGCACCAGGGCTGGGGAGGGTCAGGCAGTGAACCTTTCTGCTGGTGATGGAAAATCTGGGAAAGCTGAGTGGTGATCCCAGGAAAGCAATGGAGCCTCCCCAGGGGTATAACAGGTGCCAAAGGGATCCCTGGACCACCTGGGCTTGGAGAGTGATGTTTGCTGCTTTAGCAGCACTGGAACCTTTAGTTTAGATCCCTTCACGTTGCTTTTTTGGGGCTGCTTCCCTTCAAATTCCATGTGTTTGCATGGGAAGCCCAGCATGGAACGTGCAATGTGTGGCTGCTCTGAAGCAAACTCTGAGTTTCCAGGCTCCAACTGTAATTCCAAAGGCTAAATGGAAATTTTCAGACATTTTTTTTCCGCATTCACCTGAAACCTGTGCTTTTCCAGGTCCTCCTCCTGTGCCCTCGTGGAAACGCAGTGCTGCCTTTGGAGCTTGTCTCAACTCCAATATTTTTGTGGAGTTTATTTTCAGTTTTAACTTGAACTCTCTGCCTCAGCCCCCTGTGTGTGAAGCGGAGATAATTTTGCTGCCTTACCTTGTCAGTTTAATTAATGTTGTGGAGCATTCAGATAGCGACAAACAGCCGAGAAAAGCCCAAAGGAAATGAAAAATCCTTTCTTGGGAGCAGTGTTTGGACAGTCGGCAGGAGATAAGGCTCAGACACACACTGAAAAATGAGGCAACCCCAAAATATTAAATCCAGGCTCATTTAGGAGGAAGGATTGAACTCGGTGTGCTCAGGGAGCAGACACGTGGGGAAGGGCTGATGATGTAATTAAAAACTTGTAAATGAAGGGGCAGGCAGGGGGGCTGAGGATGGAAAGACAAAGCTAGGCCATGTCACTAATTTCTGTAATTATTGAGGGCCTTAAATGAGATGTTCTGGTTGGTTTTGCCCTGAGCTTGCACTAAAATCACTAAAAACACAAACATTTTTATTAAAAATTAATGAACCACTTAAGCTTCAACTGGAAAACATATTTCCCTGTGAAACTCCGTCTATTTTCTTATTATTTCTGTGTGGCTTCTGGTAGGAAAGTGTTGTGGATTACAGGGCCAGATGTTCCACAGGAAAAAAAAATACATAGTTCATTCTCAATTGAACCTTTAAAGAAAAAAAAATGTAGGCATGCATTAAACCTGGGGTTTTGATTGGGTTTTCTTTTTATTAATACAAGAATATCCCCTGCTGTGCCTGAAACCCCACCTGCTTCAGGATGAATTAATTTGGCCGTGATTTTGTGCTGGTGACATCAGGGAAATGATGTTCAGTGCTCTGAGGCTGCCAGGGGGATTCCAGCAGCTGGGAGGTGAGGGGATGAGTGGCTACCACATGTGTGAATTCCTGCCTTTTATTGGCTGCTGGGGCCTCCAGAAGCAGCTGACAGCTTCATCTCCGTGGAAGGGAGGGGGAATTGCAGCATGGTTAGGTACAGGTCATCTGAGGGTAAAAAACATCTAAATTCATGTAAGGGATCCTTGCTGTGGTAAAATTCACACCCAGAGCAGTTGTTGTCCTTCACCTGTCTGCTGAAGGGCCGTGCAAAGCACAGGGAGAGGGGAAAAATCCTGAGATTAATTGCAAATTCCATTCACATCCTTCCCCAAATGATTTTGAATTTTCTTTGAAATGACAGGCAATTATGGCCTTTTTTTCAGGGACTGCATCAGGAGATAAAATGTCTCTCAAATGCTTTCAGGTATGTTGTTAAACAGCGTTCATAATTGAGGGCTACAGGAATTAGTGTGGAGTCTAATTGTGAGTAAAGAATGAAATGAAAGATTCTGTAAAGCATCAGAGCTGTAGTTGAACTGTGCAGATTTAAGTAGTGTGTGGCACTTTCCCTCAAGAACTCTGAAAAATAATCTAGGATGAACTATAAACTGTGGAGGAACAGAATGAGTTTGTGTGGAGTGATTCACATTTGTCTTATGGGCCTTGGAAAAGGCAAAATTTGAATAAAACTTCCTGCTGGATCTGCTCTTTCTTCTGAGAGCCTTCCTGCTGCTCTTGCCTGCACCTGCTTGGGTTCCAGGCAGAGGCTGGGACAGCACAGAGCATCTGCCATCCCCAGGATTTGGGGCTGGAGGCCCTGTGGCCATGAAAGAACCCTTTTCTAACAGCAGCAGCTTCTCTGAGCCTCTGTCGTTCTCACTTCTCCTTGGCACCCAGGCGTGGAAGGTGCCAAATGCTGGGATTGCTGTCCCTGTCTAGAGAGCAGATCTGAAAAATCCCCATAAATCTGTACCTGCTCAAATGCACCAGGGCAGAGTGGCAGACGGCAGGGAGGATAATTTAAATGCTGGATATATGCATATGAACGGGCTCATTTGCATGGCGTTCCAAGGTAATAAATTGTTACAGCGCTTCCAGCCTGGCTGCTTCGTGCCAGCAGATCTCAGGAAAGGAGCACAGCAGCCTCTGGGGTGACTGGGGGAAGGAGGGAATCCATTGGCTTTCATTGGAGTGATGAGGAATCAGCCAGGAGGGCTAACGAAGGAGCTGATTGCGGCTCCGTTCTGTGGTGGAGCTCTCTGTGAATGGCTCTGGTGCTCACTGAATGAATTCTTGTGTCTCAGGATGCTGTGATGGGTGAGATCTGCTGCAGCGTGATTTGTGAGTGGCTGAGGCAGTGGAGATGTTCTCCTTTGGCAGAAATACAGCCTGAGGACTCTTTTGAGGCCGTGGGTGTTATTCCTCATTTATCCTCTCGTGGATCAGCAGAGCTGGATTCCACTGAAGTGCTGGATTCCTCAGGGGCGCCGAGCTGGATCTGTGGTGCCAGCACGTGGATTCTGCTCCTCTCAGTCACCCTCCTGCCCCACTGAGGGGAACGAGTCCCTCCCAAAATGAGCAGAGAGCTCTGCCCAGCCCCGTGCCCCATCCCTGCGCGAGGAGAGCAGGGCAGGGCTCCTGCATTTCCTGCAGCCTGCTCCTCTGCTTGCCCTGTGCTGGCAGTGATGCACCTGCAGTGAGCCCCACAGGCCCAGGGGAGTCCCTGTGCAGGGATTGTCTTCCTGGAATTTTGGGAATTTGATAAGAGCTGAAGGAAAGCTGGGCTGTGAGCTACTGCCCTTGTCCTGTGCTGGGGAGAGCAGGAATTCTGGCAGCAGGAGCTCTGGCTGCAGCCTGGTTTCAAGGGGTAGGGGAGGTATTTTCTGGGACTTGTGGTGCAAGAGAGACTGTGCTCCAGGGGTGCCTGGAGGGCACCTGAAAGAGGGGGAGTTGAGGTTGTGTACAAGAGAAATTCTTCCCTGGGAGGGTGGGGAGGCCCCTGGATCCCTGGCAGTGCCCAAGGCCAGGTGGGACACTGGGGCTGGGAGCAGCCTGGGGCAGTGGAAGTGTCCCTGCCATGGCACTGGATGGGCTTTAAGTTCCTTTCCAACCTAAGCTATTTATTATGATTCTATATAGAATTTTTTGCTTTCCCTGGCAGTGCTTTCACGTGTTTGTCAAACTGCTCAGCAACCTAATTCTTATTTTTACAGTTCACTGCTGTTTCATATTGACAGTATCCATCTCTCCCTCCCTTTATAGTGAACCTTTCATTGATTTATTGTGATGGTTCTTTAAATCCCTCGTGTAAGAGCAAATAATCTCTTGGCATTTCACACACCTTTTAATTATAAATAAGTTAAAGAATGGAAAATCCCTTGGAAGTAAAAAAAAAACAACCCTGTAGTTATATCTCTTAGAAGAGAAAAAGTAATTGAAGAGAAAGGGAAGAGTCTGTAGGATCATAAAGGAGCTTACTCTGAGTTGTTTATTCCCCTCTGTGCCTGGTGTGATGTGTCAGTGAAGCTGAACTCGGCATTTTATGGATTTCCTCCCTGGATTGTCTGAGATGTGTCCATAAAACCCTGCAGTGTAAAAGCAGCCTGAGGAACATCACTCCTGTTGTTCTGGAACTTTTTAATTCCCCTGTCCCTGTGCACAAGGCAGCATCACCTGTGCTTTGTGCCTTGGGTGGAGGTGGGGACCTGGAGCCAGGCCCTTCCAGGGATGGAACTGAGCCAAGGATTGTGGAATATGGAATGTCCTGAGCTGGAAGGAGCAGCTGAGAGTGGTCAGTAGCAGTAATATCAGCAATTACTGCCCGTTATCTAGCTCTGACCTGGCATGCAGGGAGCTAGCAAACAGATGCAATTAGAAATCAGCTTGCCCATAATTACAGAGGGCAGCTCAATGCTGCTCACGTTGCTGAGGATGGATGAGGCTCTCACCCACCAAGACAACATTGGAGCCCTTTCAATTGTCCTTTTAGAAACAGCTTTTCTTGTTGTTACCCACCAATACTCCCAGTCATCCTGTGCAGATTCCTGAAGGGGCTGGAACTCTGGTTCAGAGGGATTTCTGCTGTTAGATCAGCACCTGCTCTCTCTTCAGGGAAATCACAGGGCATTTATCTCTGGTGGTTTGCTATTTTCCTGGGAAATCTGCACATTGGGAGAGAGAAAAGAGCCCTGCCATAACTGCTTAACAGATGCCTCACAAAATAATTCCTAGAACTTTTTTTTTTCCAGGTGGAAGTTATTCTCAAGGAAGTTATCAGTGAGGCAAACTTCTCTTGCTGCTTCCACGGGCCTGAGCATCTCCCAGGAATTCTGACTGAAGAGGGCAGTGGGAGGGGGTGTGCTGGGCCTGCAGAAGGAATTACAGCAGAATTTCGGGAGGATGTGGGGACGGGGCCCTCTCCAGGTGGAGGTGGCAGGGAGTGTGATGGACAGGGAGTGCAGGGAAGAGCAGTACTGGAGGGATCCCTCAGGAGTTTGAGGTGCCCCATCACCAGCCCCTTCCTGCTGGATTAACTCCTGCCCTGCCCAGCTCTGGGAGCAGTTGGGTGAGAAATCAAATCCTGATTTTGATGCCCCACACTGGATTTCGTAGCCTGGCCCAAACTGACATTTAGCAAAGCGATTTAAAAGGCTGGAAGTGAGAATGACCCCATCCTTGGGGCTGTGGGATGGGATCAGAGAACAACCAGCCAGAATTCCTGCCAGCTGAGCTTTCTCCCCCTGCTGAACAGATATTATCACACAAACAGCCCGGGGTTGGGCTCCCCTGGGGCTTGGTGGTGCTTTCATTAAGATTTTGGCTGATCTTTAGGCTTTGTTGCATCCCTGCCCTTCTGCAGAGGTAAAATGGCCAAATAATTCTTACAAAATTGTGCTTAGATATTTGATCTCCGCTGTTTCTGACTGCTCAGGGTCACTCTGTTGCACGTGAGTCTCTCCAGCATTTCCTATCTGTAAGCTGGAGTCGAACTGAAATTTAGAAACTGTTGTTGCCTTGGATGAGTTCCTCTCTCCTGAACAGCTGGATTCAATCCCAGGCCTGCAGAGACAGGCACAATTTTGCTGTGTCAGTAAATTCGTGGTAAATCCCAAAAGTCCACAAAGTCCCATCTGTCTGGAGAGCCAAATCCTGGATCACAAATCCCCCTCATCCCTCCCGTGCCTCAGTTTCCTCCAGCACATTTCTCTCCCCCTGTGGCTGGCAGGTGATGCTCAGCACAGTTTGGGACTCATTCACTGAGATAAACGAGTTCCTATAAGAACAACCCTGGTAAAATGAATCGTGCCTGGGAGGTCCACAAAAATCTTTATAGACACACAAGGTGTAATTAATTAGAAATAGTCCATTACTGGGGAATCGGTTTAGGATTCAATTTTTAATTTAGTATTAAATTGCTTAGGGACTATTTTCTTTTACATTTTCTTATATCCTCAGCTCACTCCTAACATTTGATACTCTGCTCTCCTGCCATTGGAGAGCAGTCCAAACCCTTGGATTCCCAGCATGGGAGCCCCCCAAAACCCAAACCTTTCCAGCAGGGTTTGTGCACAACTCTTAGTGGCAGAGCAGTGTTAAATTCAGGTGTTTTGTTTAATATAAAAAATCATATCAAAACCAGAATAATCCAGCACTCGTAAGGAATCCTAACTGTAACAAAAGACTGGAAGTGTGGGAGGAGGCAGGCACAGCTCTGTGTATGTGTAGACAAATTCTTCTGCCATTGGGAGCCAGTTGCTGATTGTTTGGGGTTGTTGCTATTTCTGTCCTGTTGTTCCATGATCAGTTAACTGACAGAAAATTGCCTGCTCTGTCTTCATCTTTTTATAATTTCAAATGCTTGGATGGAGCTGATTCCAGCCCTTTTTATCAAGGCTTTTCCTTCAGTTCTTGAGGATAAACCCCAGACAGGGCTTTGAACCAGCAACTTCATCCTAAATTGCACTTCCAGATGAGGACAGAAATAACAAACAATCCACCAGAGGCAAATCCAGAATTCAGCATTATTTCTGTACCCTGGATTTATATTTTGTACATAATGTAATTGAGAGTGCAGCTCATTTAAACTGTAGAACACACATGGGAGCTGCTTAACACTTGATTGGGTTTTGAGATCAGCTGAAAGAGTAAAATGGAGAAAAAAAAAAAACCCTAGCATTTTGGGTCAGGAGAGTGGCAGGGTGACACCGACTGTGCTGCTGAAGGATACAGAACTCTGGCATTAATAATCCATACCAGGAGCTGTAGGAATAAATCCCTTTTTGCTATTCAGCTCCTCAGCCTGAGCAGATCAGCTGTGTGAAGGTGTTCTGCAGCGGGCTGGAAATGATTACCAGTGCAGTGCGCTTACTGGGAGCACTGGGCAGGGCAGGGCTGGCCTCCAGTAAGAGGAGAGGGAGGCAGAGGAGGCGTTATCCTGCTGCCACAGCTCCCCAGATGAATGCAGATTGCAGAGGAGCCCTGGCAGGGTGGGCAATAGTCACAAAGTGCCTCGTGCCTCCTGCTTCAGCTCACCTGGACAATGGAGATGGGCTGAATTTACTCTCATTGCTGCAATATTGATACAAGCTGCTAAAGCCTTTTCTTTGTGCTTTAGTAAAGGAGAGGAGTTGCTTCAGGAGGGGTCTGTGTGAAGGGACCTGTTAATGAATCCCCTCTGAAGTGATAATCAATCACGGCTGAGGGGCGGCTGGCTCCAGGCAGCGCCGTGGGGAGGGAGCTGCAGCCTCTCCCAGGCACAAATAAATCTCAGCAGAGCTCTGAAAGACCCTGGGCTGGGCAGGGTCCCCCCAGCCAGGGGCTCAGCTCCTCTGCTGGCTGTGGGCACCACGGGGCTCACGGGGAATGGGGCTCCAGGGGGTGCTGCGAGCAGGGATGATGGTCTTTGTGGAAGTGGTGAGGGGCTCACAGGGAATAGAAGGTCCAGGGGATGCTGGAATGATGGATTATGTTCCTTGTGGAAGGGGTGAGGTGCTCACAGGGAATAGAAGGTCCAGGGGATGCTGGAAGGATGGATGATGCTCCTTATGGAAGTAGTGAGGGGCTCACAGGGAATGAGGCTCCAGGGGATGCTGGAATGATTGATTGTGTTCCTTATGGAAGTTAGGAGGTGCTCACAGAGGGCTCAGAGGGTGTGGGGCTCCAGGGGGGGGCTGGAAGGAAGGATTGTGTTCCCTGTGGAAGTGGTGAGGGGCTCACAGGGAATAGAAGGTCCAGGGGGTGCTGGAATGATGGATTTTGTTCCCTATGGAAGTGGTGAGGTGCCCATGGGGTCACAGCAAAGGCTGTCCTGCCCTCTGAGCACTTTGTGCTCACTGCCCATCTCCCCAGATCCAGAACACCTTTTCCTGTGCTCTTATCTCAGAGATGAAGCTCCTGTTATTATTTAATGACCTCTCTACTACCCAGACCTGGTTTTTGTAAGGCTAGGAGTGTTCAGAGTGGATCAGTGCCAGAGGTGGGTGGGTTATACTGGTGGGAAGGGTGGGCTGAAATGCCAAACATCCTTAAAAATGAAACCTTTGAACTCCCTGTGCCAAGGAATTCCTACCACAACGTTCTGTACAAGCTGCTGCTGCCAGGGGCACTGAAAGGCCCTTCTGGAAGGGTCAGTCAGGGTAGAGCCAAAGTGCCTGAAAATGTTTTGGAAAGAGTGTTGCAAGACACAACAATCTGATTTATGAATCAGCGGAAATGGAAGCGATAGGCCGTATTTTCACTGAGAAATATCATAACTGTCAGAGAACAAAATTGTCTTTTGATTGTGGCAATATGCATTGAAATCACTGCTAGGGAAGTTAATCTCCTCAAGGTTATGAAATATTTTTTTTGGCTGAGGAAACACTTGTAAAAGTTGTGTTTTTGTTGGTTTTTTTTTTTCCCCATCTAAATTATTTAAGAGTGAAACGAAAGGACAGAGCCAGGTGCCCTGGTGAGGTGTTCCTGCAGGAGAGGGGGCAGGCTGGGTGGTGACCCCTCTGCCTGCTCCCTGCAAATCCTTGGCTCTGGGAGCTCCTCTGGATCCTGCTGTCTCCAGGCTGGAGAATCAGGAGGGCAGAACAAGAGGAGGCTGGTGATGAGCAGGCTGATCCTGTGGGGTCTCCTGCAGGATTCCTCTGGAGGGGTTGGAAAACCTCCTGCATGTGGCACTTGGAGACATGGGCAGTGCTGGGGGTGTGATGACCCTGATAACTTGCTTGATAACCTTATTTTTAATAGAAATAACTTATTTGTACCCTTAGCCTGTTTATCACTCTGTATTTTAGGAGGCTGTTACCCCTGAGCTGCCTCTTAACTAGCTGAACTCTGAGGAATTCCTGTTCTCCTGGCCTTGGGGGGCTCTCCCAGGCTCAGTGATCATTCCATGACCAGGAGCAATCCCCTCAGGGCTGTGGGGGGAAGTGCTGCAGGGTTTTGTTTTCCAGGATTTGTTTTTTGGAGGCCAAGGCAGAGCCCAGGGTGTCCCGGCCCACAGGAGAGAGGCAGAACCATGGGAATTGTCCCCTTCCAGCCTGGGGCACAGGGAAAGGTTCCAAAATTCCATTTTGTGCATCACTGGCCGAGTCAGAGCTGACTGATTGATATTCCACATGGAAATTGGATTCCCAAGCACCTTCAGGAGAGCTGCAAGGAGGCAGCTGGGCTGATGGGGAGATTATTCTGTGATACCAGTGCATGATGGAGCTAATGAATTAGAGCCAACCACCTACGGTGAAATCTGTTTGCTGTGTACAAAAATGAACAGGAAAATGAGGTTTTTATTAAAAATATCGTAACTATCTTTTTCCCTTCAGCCAGAATGTGCAGTGCATCAATATATCATCCATAGTTGTAGGGGTAACGCTGTTACACCACAGACATTTCATCTAAATAACAAAGTTAATATTGAAATATTATTTTT
The DNA here is from genome assembly GCA_013401135.1 of Cettia cetti. Taxonomy (NCBI): domain Eukaryota; kingdom Metazoa; phylum Chordata; class Aves; order Passeriformes; family Sylviidae; genus Cettia; species Cettia cetti. The sequence goes on along the minus strand of VZUI01091934.1, from coordinate 16,276 downwards.
ATCGATGACATGGTGTTTTTTAACAGTCCACTGACATCAAATCACATGAACAATATCCACTCCAGCTCCATTTTTCACCTCTTCACGCAGGTGGGGAGTTGTCAGCCTTCCCTTCAGGTGCCATCTCTCCTCCCCAGACTGGGCTGTGCCATCGGGCCCCCTCTCCTGCTGCACCCCTCTGCTGGGTGTCAGGAATGCAGGGGGACCCCGGCAGTGATTAACCCCTCACCCTCTGCCTGGGCTTCAGTGCAATTCAATGTTTAAAGCCACTTTGCGTGGCAGGGGGCAGGGCAGCTGGAATCTTGCTGTGGAGCAGAATCCACAGCTCTGGCTGAGGCTGGAGAATGCAGACAGGCTGGGCTGGGCTCAGATTTGTCCAGGAGCCATCCACGATTGTATTCCCACTGCTGAAATCTGCCCTGCAGTGAGGACAGTGATGCTGCAGGCACTTCATGGCTGGGAACGTGGCACAGAGGATAGGCAGCAATCCCACAGGGATCTCAGATGTTGACATCAGAGTTTGAGCTCTCACACGGGCAACACCAGGAATGTTTCCTTTGGAATCAGCACTGTTGGAAGAATTGAAGGTTGAGAGAGCAAAGCAAGCAGTGGAATTTTTTTTTTTTTATATATATGAAGGAATGCAGGGTGAAAGAATTCTTCTGTTAATGGCCTTAGTAAAATTTCATTTGCTTATGGCATATTTTGCTGGAATAATCACTGTGGGTGCCTGCTTTTTAGCAGGTATATTTATTCTCCTCAGCCTCAGTGAGGGAACAGTGACCCAGAACATCTGGATGTAAACAATTGTTTTCCTAAACAGTTCTCCTGGGAGCTTTTAAGTTGTGATCAGAGCTGTGTTGTACTTTATAAACAAACAGCTGTGTGGGACACTTGATTTCTGTGTTTGGTTGTGCCATGAGGAGCAAAATAATTGTTTCACTGTCAAGGACTTATTTCCTGGGCAGATTTTACATTGACATGACAATAGCAGCAAACGTTGCCAGCTCACAGGTGGCTCTTTGTGTTCAAGGGGTATATTGCTGGAGGTTTGGGTGCTTGTCCCAAAATGTGCTGGGGAGCTTATTTTTAATAGCAGTAACTTATTTATGTGCTTGCTTTGTTTTTCACTCTGTATTGCAGGAGACTGATCCCCTTGAGCTGCCTGCTGACCAGGACCTCTGAGCAGTTCCTGTTCCCCTGGGCTCCAGCCAGGGCAGAATTCTCCTGTCTCACTCCCAAACCTCTCCTGGCAGCTTTTCCAGCTCTCTCTCCTGCTGTGGTTGCACGGAGGTGACAAAGGGGCTTTGCTGGGGCCAGGCCTCAGTGTGGCCTCCAGCAGGATGGGTCCCTCTGAGGTGTCCTCCCCCAGAGAGGTTTTTTCATCACTGCCCAGCACAAAGTGCAGCTGAGAAGAGCCTCCAGAAGGTTTTTTGCTGCCCTAGAGCAGGGCAGTTTGTTTCATGGATGTTATTTGCTGTGCAGCAGCAGCAGGGCTCCCTCCCCAATGGACTGGCTCCAGGTTTGCCTTCCTCTCTCCCCAGCCAGGCCCTGGGACCCCCAGCTCCTCTCTGCCAGGGAAAGGTGTGCAGGTGGGGATGCAGAATAGCCAGACCAGCCTCAGACTTATTAAAATTCCAGGAGAAGCCTTGGTGGAAGGAGCATCAGATACAATCTATTCTCAGGCTCAGTCTAATATCCCTGGATGGCAGCTTTTTCTTAAATCTTTGGGGTTTTTTTTCCTCCCTTTATTTTATCAGGCAGTTTTCTCATAAACTTTCTCCTTTCTCCCTGCAGGACCTTAAACATGGAGAGTTTTTTTTTTTTTTTACAGTAATAATCTTAAATAGGGAGCTGGGGGAGCAGCTGTGCCTGATGAGGCTTTTTGGGAATTTTGACCCATCCTGGAGCTCAGCCTGCAGCAGCTCCATCCCTGCTGTCTCTCATGGATGCAGTGACTGGATATCCTGGAGATGCAAAACCTTTCCAGCTCCCCAAGGTCTCCAAACCTTTGCTTTGTACCTGTGCAGCTTTGCCACAGCCAGCTGAAGTTCACAGTCTCAAAAGCAGGGTGTGATTTTGCCCAATATTTGAATTTTATCCACCATCCCTGCCTGGTGGTGTTCCATCAACCTGCTCCTCCTGATCCAAAGGTGCTGGTGGGCACAGGGACAAGGCAAGCGTGTGGCTGCCATGGAAACAGCCTGAAATTAGGAAATCAATTAAAGCTGAAAAAACCCCTGCTATCACTTTAGTGGACTAAATGCTTTTCTGTATCTTTTCAGTCTCTGCAGCTCCTCCATTTTGACTTGCAGGTAATTGAAGTTTTAATTTGTTACCGTGTATCAGGTTAATGAAAGCAGCTCTAAATGAAGCCGAATTCCCTGGTGTCCCCCAGGGTGAGCGTGTGCAGCCATGGAGAGCTCCAGCTGCTTTGGGAGGAGCTGTTCTTGCACACTGCCCTTCCTGTGTGCCTCAATTCCTGGAAAATTGAGCCATGAGGGCTGACTTTGGAAATGAACCTAGGGAAAATGCTCATTATCAGGCAGGGAAAGGGACATCCAGGACCTGTTAATGGCTCAGTCGGTCTGCAGAACAGTTTGGGATTAAAAAAAAAAAAAAAAAAAAGGAATTATCTGTTTCTGCTGACTTCAGAAGAGGAAGAATGTGCTCGGCAGTGACAATAATTGGCTGTAAGCAGGCAGTGTTTGCTTTCTGAACTGCCTGGGTGTGGAACACAGGGAGCCCAGGCTGGGGTTACTCTGCAGCAGCTCCCTGCTTATCCTTTCTCAGCTTAATAAACCCACTGGGAGATATTCCTCTTTCAGAGAGCAGTTTTAAATTACTCCAGGAGCTTGAATGGTTAAAGGCCCTGCAGGTACTGGAGGGCACAGCCAGCTGTAATTGTGGCATTCAAATCTGAGCCAAGAATTGCTCCTTGTTGGCTTCTTTATTTGGCATTCAGAGTGGGATTTTCACCTGCCCAGGGGGATCAAGCTCCACTGCAAATCAATGGGACTTTTACACTTCTAATGACTGAAACCCCTCAGAAATCCCATCTTCAGGGCTCTAATTGACTCTCTCATTTTCAGAAGCACTCGGTGGCTGTCGCTGGGTTTTACAGCTCCTCACTTTTACCTGGGCCTTTCTAGCTCTGCTCCCTTAAAGGTGGGGAGAGTTCTGGGAGTTGTGCTCAGGGCACACATTTGGAGGGGGTTAAATGTTTTAAAAACACTTGATAAAAACCTAGAGCATAGAGATGAAGCTTTGTATCATTCCCTCATCCCTCTTTGTCAAGGCCTCAGTCCCCTGTTTGGTTTCCAGGCTCTAATTAACTCAGCAGGTTTCCCTGCCTTGCCCAAAATCTAATCAAATATGGAGATTGCAGATATGTTTGAACTGAGCAAGGAATACTTGATATATTTTCATTGACATCTGGGGTTATAATGAAATTATTTGTTGCTTCCAAATTAGAAGCATTAGCAAAAGTCCCAGTGTTTGTTCTTGCTGTAAACTGCTTGTGTTTGCATCTCACTTTTTTATGCCAACACCTTCCCCCTTTGGTCAGAACCTGCTCTGAGAAGATGTTGCCCATGTGAGAGTTTCCTTTTTTGACTGAACCTTTTTCAGAGAGAGCAATGCCTGGGGGAGTGGCTGAGCTTTAATCTCTCACATTTCTGGTTCCAGTATCTGAACTCAATCTGAGGCTTGAAATGCCACACTAAAAATAACATTTGGGGCTGCTACAGCTCTTCTCTGGCCTATAGTTTTAACTTTGGCCAAGTTCCACAAACTTAATTTAACATCAGTATATCATTTGATATTTTTTCAGGAATGTTTTTCAATTGTTCCATAGGTTTAGAAAGTGTTTGGAAGTCAGAAATGAAGTTCTTGCTGCGGTGATTATGGTGACAGGAAAAACTTGGTCATAAATCCCAAATTCTCCTCATGGCAATGAGATCACCAGGGCAGAGGGCTGGAACCAGAGGCTCTTTGAGGTCCCTTCCATCCCAAGCCATTCTGTGGCTCTGAGAAGAAAAAAATCCATCTAAACACTGATGGGAAAAGTGTTATTTGCAATATTTGCTGGATAATTGACAAATGAGATGAAGAAAAAGACCTTTCTAATTTAATTAAAATCCATATAAATTGTGGAATTTATTAGTGAAAACAACCCTTGTCATATTTGCTTTGGGCTTCCCATGATCTGGCATTAAAACAAATGTGTAATGTAAATGTTTATACCTTGGTGGATCTCGTTAAGCCATTTAAAGTTAAGTAATGTTTGCCTGTTTCAAAACTTTAATTAGCATTTAACAAGAAAGCAACAGTCTAGCCAATTAGAGATTTAAGCAATAACACACACTCACTTCCATTTTCTAGCAATTAATTGATAAGTAGTTTACTGTGGGCTAATAATTAAAAGAGAAAACATTCTGAGCAAATTGAAAGCATTAATGCAAATGAGTTCTGCATTTCTTCTTTTCAGACTCACTGACCACAGAATCTAATCTGCCGTGAACAGAGGAAGGCAGAATTATCCCGAGCATTAACTTGGGCTGGCTAACCAAGCCTCAGACAGACACCAGGCTCCTCGGGGGAGCTGCCTCTGCTGTGCTGGGAGGAGAGCAGCAGCTGGGAATGGGAATGGGAATGTCTCACAGTCAGCACTGTGAGATTCCAGGCCTGGCTGTGGCAAAATAAACGGGGTGGGAAGGGTGGAGTGGCTGAAAACAGAACTTTAGTGGTGGTGTGACCACAAACACAGCCAGGGCATGGTTTGGGAGGCAGCACCCAAAGCCCCGGGCTGTGGCTAGATTAACTGTAGATAAGGTTTAATTTAACAATAGATAAAGTTACCTGGGGGCAGGGGTCCAGTCCTGCATAGGAGCATGACTTTAAATGCCAAAGGTCCTGAAGCAACAGAGAGCCAGAACTAAAGACATGACCTATTGTGGAATGATGCCATCACCATCCTGGTTTCCATGTCCCGCCTCCCACGCCCTCAGGTTGGTGGTTTCTGCATGGGCTACCTGGGCTCAGGTGTTACCCAGCTCAGCCAGCTCAGTTGCCACAGGAATGGGCTCCTCTGGTGCTTGGCATCAGGGCAGGGGGAAGAAACTGATGCTGCTGGGGCTCTGCACTCCCCTGGGTGATTCCCAGGGAGAAATCTCAGCTGTGCCTGAGCCCAGGCAGTCACAGTTCCAGGGAGCAGCAGCCTGGCTCTCGATACTCCACCAACAATGGTGCAGGAGCAATGGAATGTTTAACAAAGAAGGATCTGAGTTGGCAAAATCACTTGGTGCACTGTGGCCGTGGAAATTGAGGGCATTTTTCTCTGGAATGCGGCGGTGATCACTGGGAATAGCTCCTCACAAACAGGAAATATCCCTGCTCCTGCTCTCAAGGTGCAGCAATCTCCCTGGATGGAGGAAAGGTCTCCTTTTGTCTCAGAGTTCACCCATTTATGAGCTCTTCCTCATCTGGACGGGCAGCGAGGTGAAATTGCCTGAGCTCTATTAAGCTTTAAACACGAGCCATCCATCCCAACAAAACACTCCTCGAAAGCTGTGCTTCCCAATTCTGCTCCTGCCTGCTCCCAGGCTGCCACATCGTGTGCAGGGAATAAACCCAGGCCATTGCTCCTCCAGCATGATGGAGCTGTAAAGCTGGGAGGTGATACCAGCAGTTCTATGGGCTTCTCCCCTGTTTATCCTCTCTAAATTAACAGATTCCTGTCTGTTTATCTTCTCTAAATTAAGAGCTGCTGGTTTTCCAGTGGGAACTCAGTGTGTGGGACCTCCTGGCAGTACTTGAAATAATTTACTTTAGGAAAGACCTTTAAGTTGAACAGGGTTCTCCCAACATATTCATTTGTGTTTGAATTTTAATGTATTGTGTGTAATATATTGTGTTTTCCCTCACTAGAGTGGAGATGATGGAGAAAGAGGAATGTCAGCCGTGTTGAATTCCAGGTTTAAGGCTTGAAACAGATCCTTCTGCTTTTCCTGGGAACAGAGCCTTGGGTGAGGAGCTGAGGAGCAGCAACCCATGGGAGGATGTTGACCTGAAGGCCTCCTGTGAGTGACCATGGTTCCCCCTGATGGGTTCCCTTTTCCTGCTGTTTTATTCCCAGAGAATCCATCTGCTGCTTTCCTCTCGATTGCTGTAAATCCAATTTCTCCGAAGGCTGCTGCAGCCATTCCCAGACAAGCTGAGGGATGACCTGTCCCTTCCCAGTTATTTAATAACCACCAGCATTTACTGGGGTCCCCAGTAAGAGTCTCTGGCCCTCCCTGGAATGCTTTCTGAGCTGAAACCCAGATAATATTAGAAGTAACTTGGACATTTTGGGATATTTTGTGTCAAAGAAATATGGTAGAATCACACAATAAGTATTGGTTCCCATTTATCACTGCTTCATAATACTTTTTTATTGAACTTTATTTAATCCTTGCTTTCCAACTCATTCCGTTGTCTCTGGCTGTGGCAGGCTTTGATGATTTATTATGTCCTGTTAACAGATACACAGCTGGAGTTCCAGAGGGGAGAGCCATATTAGTTCCTTCAATCTTTTTGAGTGCCCAGAGAGGATTACTTTGGGAAACACTTGCCTGAAAACCCTTCCCAAAGCTCATTTCCAGTTGGAGGTAACCCCAGTGATGATTCAGAGCAGCTTAAGCCAGGGTTTGAGGAAAAGGTTCCTGTTTGGGAGTCTGGATAAGTGGAGACCTTAGAATAATTTGTTTTTTCCTCCTCTGGAGTGTCACATCCTGTAGGATCTGAGGTTATGGGGTTGTTTTACATGGAAATAAGGCAAAAGCAAACCTCATCCTTGCAGTTTTTCCCTCCTTCCCATCAGCTGTTGGGAACACAAATATCCTGCTGTATATGCACAGCTATAATTTGAAATTATAAATAGTGCCTAATTTTACTGGTATTTACTCCACAGACATAAATAGAGCTCAAACGAACTGGAAAATAAAAATAAAAGAACGCTTCTGTCTCATGGAGATGTCAGTGCTGGCTTGAATTTATTTTGATCTGATTAAGTATCACATAATTTTTCATCACACTGTATATTTAACAAAATCAGTCTGTGATTTAATATTTAGAAGAAAAATAGTGACAAATATAAATGCTATTTATTAAGCAGCAAATAAGCATGCCCAGTCACCAAAAGGGTTGATTTTTATAGTGAGTGTCAAAGTAGTATAAATAGTATGGATACATCAGGTAAAAAAAAAGTATTTTTTTAATGGGCAGATTGAAAATTCCTAAATTTGGCAAAATAATTATTAGCAATAATAATCAGGAAGTAATTTATTCAAGAAATAGAGCTCCTTATTTGTGGGGTTTTGAGACATTTCTTGCATTTATTCCCACATTACAGCTTATTTGTGATTTACTGGGGTGTCCCTTCAGAGCCGTCCCCGCTGTGGGGTGAAAGGGCATTGCCCCATTGCCATGGGCAGTGGGGAACCCCTCCAAAAATCCCCTCTGTTGGATTCATTTATTGATGGGGTGGCCCCTGAACACTTTTTTCTTTTACTTTAAACTTGCTCGTTCCTCCTGGAGACGTAACCGAGGTTTGTGATTGTCATCACCCAGAGTGCAGCGTTTTCAGACCCAAAACACGTCCTCCAAATCATTTCAGGGAGCAACTGAGACAATTTGTTAATGAGCTGATGTCTGGAGTGGCTCCTCATATTGAGTAGCACCCTAGAGCATGGAAATTTTCTTTATTCCTGGCTGTTAATAAGTTATTATTCCCCCATTATCATCACTATTATTTATTAATGGCTGTTCCAGTGCTTTGGTCATGCTCATCATCCCCATTTCCAGCAGCAATTCCGGGATGTTGCTGCTGTCCCACTTTCCCTCGGTGCCTGCCTGACTCTCCTGCAAAGACACCCAGAGGTTACTGCTGCAGGCCAGGAGAAAACCCTGACTGGGACCCCGGGAGCTTCTGGGGAGTGCAATTTCCTGGGACTTTCCTCTGGGCCGCTGCTGGGAGATTGGGAGTTGTTCCCTGAATTCCAGAGAGCTGCTGAGAGCTTGAATGGCCAGGAGCTTGTCCCAGGAGCTTGTCCCAGGAGCTTGTCCCAGGAGCTGTCCCTGGTCCCGTTGGGAAGAAACGGCGTTAAAGGCTCCCGGAGAGAGGAGCGCACAGAAATGTAGAGGGGTGTGAAGCTTTTTTTGTCCTTTTGCACCTCTTTTCTGGTTTTTATCGTGCAGGAAGTGTTTGATCAGCTCCTGCCTCCTCGGTGTGTTGGTTAAGGTGAGTCCTGCTCCAGGTTTTAGGGGGTGCTTTAGGAAGGCAGCGCTTGGAGCTGTGGGAGCTGAAGGGGTGAAGGAGCTTAGCCCCAGCCAGCAGGGCTCAGGTGCTGCCTGTGGCTCCGATGAGGTTGAGTTGCTCCCCTGGCATCGTCTTGCTCCAGGATTTCTCCTCTCCTTCCAGCAGAGTGCATTGCAGCAGTGCTCTTCAGCTCCTCCAGCTCTGCTCTCCTTGTTTTGCTCAGCACTGTTGTTGATTTTAATTTTTTTATTTATTTTCAGTGGATTGCTTTCAGGTAAATATTCACCAAGCACACAAAGAACGGTGGGACTGTCCTGCCCATAAGATGTGCAAAGCTGCAGCTGAGCTGTGGTGAGCAGGAGCTGCTGCTGCCTCGGAAGGAGCCTCTTTCATCCCCCCCTGGGAACTGCTCCTCACAGTGCATTGGAAGGCCGTGCCCAGCTGGAGACAGGGACAGGGAAGAGGGATGGGGGAAAAGGGGGCAGGATGTGGGGGCTGCCCCCAGGAACCCTCTGCTTCCAGCAGGGTGCTGATGGACAGCTGGAAATCAGTGTCCCAAACGTGGTGGATTCCTATTTAATTTATGAAAATTCCCCACTCTTCTGCCTTCTGCAGGAAATTTGCTGGGTAGCTCAAAGCATTTGGTGAAACTCTTGAGTTTGCACATGAACAGAGCTCTGGGGGGGGGGGCTGTCCCCTCCTGCCCAGCCTTGGATGCTGTCACTCTGCCTTTCCAACCAGAAATATTTGTTTAAATAGTTTGATTTGTCTCTGCTGACTCACAGCTTAATAGGATTTTAAATCTGTTTGTCTCAGTGCCTCGTTCCAGTCTCTGGGTGTTCCCTGGGACAAACTCCAGCATCTCCCAGGGCATCCACCCCAAAGGCAGGTCAAGGTCCAGGGTCCCAGCCTGCAGAGGGGAATGAGGACAGGGATGGAGGGAAAGGAGCACAGTGCTTCATGCTCTGCAGGAACCTTTACAAGGCAGCAGCTCATATCACAGTTTTTTTCCACTTGACTGCACTGGTTTTTTATGGAGAGGAAAAAAACCCAAGTACTTTATGTACTGTTATTTTTTTAATAGCTCAACACTGGCTGGATCTTTGCAGCGTTCAAGGCCTCATGAATTTTTAAAAAAATCCAACTGAAAATACAGGCAGAACATGTTTGTACCTGGGAGGATCTTTCCTGGCTGTTCTGGGAGCTCCTTGGGGTCACAGCTCCTCTGCGAGGCTGGAGTGCTCCCCAGAAATCCCTGGGACCCATCCTTGCTGGTTTAGCTGTCCCAGCAGCCTGGCACCTCTGGCTTTGACCTTGCTGATGTGAAAACTCAACGTGGAGCACTCGGGGTTTGCCAGAAAGCTGGGGTTTGTTGGGGGCCACTGAGGGACACCCCAAGGAACCCAGCCGGGCCAGCACTGCCAAGCAAACAGGAGCAAGGGATGTTTCTTCCCATTCACCAGTCTTGGCTCCAGTAACAATTTTGGTGATTTCCTACCAGGAAGTTTGGGTTCAGAGGAGTTACTGATCTGCTCAGAGTTTTGTGTTTTGTGGGGCCCTGGCACAGGTGCCCAGAGCAGCTGTGGCTGCCCCTGGATCCCTGGCAGTGCCCAAGGCCAGGCTGGACACTGGGGCTGGACCAGCCTGGGACAGTGGGAGGTGTCCCAGGATTTAAGCTTCTGTCCTATCATTCAAACTTCTCCAAGGTTGTGCCTGCACCAGGCAGCTCCAAGGCCTCTCCTTCCCTGAAACAGTTCCCAGTATTTCTGCCTTATATTAGCATTCTTCAGCAGAGAACATTTTCTCTTTTCAGCAGTCTTTCTGATATGTGTGGTTTGTTTTTTGGTTTTTTTCATTCCCTTCTGGTCCATTTTGTGAGAAAATTGAAGCACATTTCAGGACAGGTTGTTTTGACAGAAGGGAAATAACCCTTTTCTTCCCTGGTGGAAGCAGCACTGTCCAAATTGGTGAGATTCTTTCCCTCCCAGACATTTCTACTCTCCTGGAAGAGAAGCTGGGCAGTCATTCTCTTGCCACATGGAAAATGAGAGTTCTGGTGTTGGATTTGAAAGTGAGAACAGGATGCAGATGCCTGCATGTGATGGGAAAACAGTATTGCAAAATCTGCTCCAAACAGCTCATCGGGAAAAACTGCCCATGACAAGGGACAGGCACTTTAACCTCATTTTCAGAACTTTCAGGAAATCTGTTCTCTGCCTTAAGGGGCTTCTTGGAATACATTCTTGTGCTAGAGGGAGAGTGTAGGCAGGAGCAGGGTCTGAGTGAGAGGTGCTTTGAAATGAAGCATTTCAGCTTCTCTTTGTGTCTCTGGATCTTCAGGGATCATCATCTTCTGAGCCACGTTCCTGAGGTGGGGTTTAGAGGGTGCTGGGAATGGCACAGCCCCGAGGCTGCCAGAGCTCCAGGAGCTTTGGGCAGCTGGGGTTCTTGGGGTGTCTGTGCAGGGCCAGGGCTTGCACTGGATGATCCCTGTGGGTCCCTGCCAGCTCAGGACACTATGGTTTCAAAATTCTCTGATTTTCCAGTTCTCTCTCCATTAGTAATTTCCTAGAGGAAAGAGTAAAGTACTGCACTGATTGATTTTTTTTTTTCCCTAAATCTCCCCAAATCTCGTGGGAGACAGGGTGCAGGCCCTGTCCCTCAGGGTGTGTGGCTGTGCCTTTCTCCTGTCCCTGGGCTGTGCCTGTGGCCCCCAGGTGTGACCCAAAGCTGCTCCTGTTCCCTTCAGGGAGCCCTGCACACCTCGTGCCCCCATCTGGGAGTGCACAGCCCCTGGAGCCCCGTGCCAGGAGCAGCAGCTAGGGCTGCAGAGTTCTCATTCTTAAGCAATTTCATCCTATAGGCTGGAAACTCCTTGGTATAGCAAAATCTGGGGAAAATACTGCTTTTATGGCCTTTAAATCAAAGATTCCTGACAAGCTAATAATGGGCTACCGTGCTCTTGGTGGCAAGGATTTTGCAGTGGCAGCGTTAGGAATTGCCTTTGTCATTGCTCCTGCCTGGACACGGACTGGTTTATGGGTGGATCCTTCCCAGGGCGGTGAGGAGCAGGAATTGCTGCCTAAATAAATCCAACCTCCACGCTGGGCTGGAGCTGGGAGCTGAGGAACCTTGGCCAGGGTGATTACAAGGCAGAGCATTGCAGAAGAGTTGAGTAGCAGCTCATTACCACGAGGGCTTTACTCTGCAGTGTGATGCCACTTAGGTTTTCCTCCTTGCCAGGACTAATTGTTGACTATTTCGATAAACATTTGTTCTGCAGAAGGAAAGGGGTCAGGAGCAGCTCTCCAGGGAGGTGTTCTATTAGGAAGCTGCTTTAGTAGGCTCCCTGGTATTTATGAGGCTTCATAAGGAAAGGTTGTGGATATTCTAGCCTTGATCTTATAAACTGCTTTTTAGTATAGTGTTGACAGTGACATTATTTGTGTGTTGGAAATTATCGGTGTTCTGCTGGACTGAGGCAAAGGGCCCTCGATGGGGAGAAGGCTCCCTTTTCCCAGCACCTTTTAAGTGGTTTTTATCAGCTTTCAAAGAGAACCTTGGTGAAAATCTCTTGAATCTTCCCTGCCTGGGAAACAAACAAACATATATTTAGAATTTATGGTGCTGTTGAAGAGGATGAAAGGAGGGGAGAGTCAGAATTTGCATTTTGGCCCAGGCTCTGTGTGTGGGAAGGGCCATGTGTGGATGGGGAGGAGTGAGAAAGTTCCTCAGCCAGGTGTGTTTTCCAGGCCAGCTTTGGAAAGTCTCCCAAGCAAACTTGTTTATCCCATCCCATTGTATTTCTATTTCAATGTGCACTGGAGGTGACGTCAGGTATACATCAAGTAAATGGCTCAGGAGAAGGAAACTGTCAGGCAGCCATAAATTAAAGAGAGTTATGGTCGAGTTTATGGGTTCTTCAACTCTTAATATACCTTGCAGCTTTAGCATAGCAGTTGAGCTCACAGTGAGACAACAGTTGACAGGATTATATTTTATTTTAAGAAGTTTATATTTTAAGAAGCCCATTTGCTGCTTTCTTCCTCTCCTACTTCAGTTTTTGTCTTGGAAACAAATGATTATGGGATTTGGGCTTCCTTGTCACTGTCTGAAGTGCCCCCTCAGGTCACTTTTTTTTTTTTGTTTTCCCTCTTTTCCTGCACATTTAGGAGCACCTGGTCCAGAAGATGAAGCGTGGGGTTTTGTGGGATGCTGGGGCTGGAGCTGGTCTTGGCCTCTCCCTGTACCTGCAGGTTTAGGGGTGGAAGGAAGGCATGGAACAACTCAGACCTGAGGTTAAATGTGTGTCCTGTGGCATCTCCATGGGATGAATATAAATATCTAAATGGCTTCATGATACATTCAAAAATAGATGTCTATAAATACCTTTGTTTTTTATACGTGTATAGATTGAGGGGATGGCTCTGCCCCTCTGCTGCACTCCAAGGACTGCTGCACCTTTGCAGCTCTCCTGGGGAGCAGGACAGAGCCTTGTCCCAGGTGATCCCTTCCCTGCTGGAGCCTGCAGGTGTGCAGGGATGGCTCCCAGCCCACCACTGCCTCCTGACAGGCAGGGATTTGGCACTCAGCTCTCATGGCAGGCTCCAGCTCCATTTTCCTGTGCTTTCAGCCACTTCTGACTCATTGGAACATCCTGCACAGCAGCAAAACTGACTGAAGAAAGGACAAAACCCAAGGACTGTGTGTGGTTTTTTACCCCAGTTGGTGCTGGGGACCCTGAGGAGATGCAGCTTCCCTTGTTTTCCTTCAGGCAGGCCAGCTCCTTGTCCCTGGCACAGGTGAGAGAGGGCAAAGCTGGGCTGGGGCCGTGCTGAGGGATGTGCTGGGCACTGGGTGACCCCTGGGGACACAATTCAGCAGCTGATGTGAGCAGGTCTGCCCGTGGCTGCTGGTAGATCTGCCAGAACCAGCAAAGCCTCTTTGCTGCTGCCTTGCTGTTCTGTGGAGCTCTGCTCCTCGCTGCCAAGAAATGCAGACCATTTCTACAGAAATAGCTTTGAGCCATAAAAATATGCTGTAGAACAGCAGGCTCTTGGGGGTAGAGAGAAAACATTTAAATTTAAAAAATATTGTATTCAAATAGAGCTGTTTATGGTTTTCGCATTCATTTTTAACAGAGCAAAAGGAAAACCCCATGAATTCACCTTTCTGTGTATTCTGCAAATTGGAACACCCTGTGCCTTGTTTATTTGCAGCTCTCCCCACGTTTCTGCAGGGTAATTCAGGTTGGATGAAACAAGAACCAGCCAAACCCTCGGGGACCTGGGACAGTAAAACCCAGCTGGGTCCTGCAGGGTGGGCAGGGTTTGGAGTGAGCAAACCCAGCTGGGTCCTGCAGGGTTTGGGGGCTCAGCCCGGGCCCTGCTGTGCAGCCCAGGTTTAGTTAAACCCAGCTGGGTCCTGCAGGGTTTGGGGGCTCAGCCTGGGCCCTGCTGTGCAGCCCAGGGTGGGCAAACACTGCTGTTCCCAGCTCTGGGTTGGGCACAGAGCTGACTCTGGTCCTGTTTCCCTGCCGTGGACAATCCTGGGAGGGCTGTGGCAGGATTTGGGAGTGAGGAGCTGCTGCAGGACTGCTGGGGGTCACTCCCTACTGAGCCACCTCCAGAGCTGTGCCACGTCCCTGAGCCAGGGCTCAGCTCAGCTCAGGGGCTGCTGGAGCTGAGCTGCCCCAGCAGCACCAGATAAAAGGTCAGGGCAGCTCCTGGTCCCTTCCAGAGCTGCCCAAAGGCTCTGACCAGGCAGGGTGAGGGGCTGGCCCCTGCAGGCTGACCCAGCTGTGCCCTCAGCCTCCCTCCACTGGCATTTTGTGCTGTCAGTGATGTGCAAGCAGTTCCCCAGGAGTGCAGCTGCTCTGGGTTACAAAGGGGGGCTGAGGCAGGTCCCTGGTCCCAGTTCAGGTTTCTGGAAGGAGCGAGGAGCAGCGCAGGAGCAGATCTCTGTGGTCAGATTGGCTGGTGACCTTTGCCAAGCCACGGTGAGGGTGCTGCCAGTTCCCAAATGCAGTGGCCCACGAGAGGATTTGTGGTCAGGAGTGAGCAGGGCATGTGCTAGAGGCCTGTCAGTGCAGCTGGCTGCTTTCTGCAGAGAAAGCCCTGGGTGATGTGTTAATTATCCTGTTTTTATCTTGTGTGGCTAATGCTGTTTGAACAAATAAGGCCCTGTGAGGGGAGAAGAGCCTGAGGAGAGAGCAGGGTTTGGAGTGTGCCCATTTACTGCATGGCCCAGCACATCAGAGGGGAGTGCTCTCCTTTGGTGGCTGGCCATGGTAACCATGATCACCTGGGTGAGAGGAGCAGGAGCTGCTCCTTTCCCCCGTGTTTGCTGCCAGCCCTGAGTTTGAGGGAGGAGCTGAGCCCTTCCCAGCCTGGCTTTGCTCTTGGGTACAAATAACCACTGAATGAACAGCAGAGCCTTCCCCACCAGCTCCCATTTGTGAGGATGTCTTTGGAAACTCCACGGTAAATCAGTAATTGTGTGCTGGGAAGTGGCAGAGACAAGTTCAGATGCATTTATTATGCAGAGAGACCTCTCCAGGTGCTCCTCTGCTCTGCCATTACTGTAATACATGGTTTATTTTACCAGCTTGTGTATCTCACTGAGAAATGGATCTATCAATTTATGTAGGCATTGTAGTCCTCTTTCCATTCCTGTAATAGCTGCTGTATTTCAGCCATTTATGTACTGCTCTAAACTCTTTATTTTTTGTTCAGAAAATATTTTTGCCTTAAAACACAAGTTGCAGCTGATACAGTTATAGGAATACCCCGTTCTCTGGGAGCTTTCTTGGAGTAAAAAGCTCATTTTAGCATAGGTTTTTGGAGACGTTCCTAAAGGCACTTAAAAAGGCAAACCCTAAAATTCTATGTGAGTGCCCACAGTGGGGGTTAAAGTGATTTTTAGCTGTGCCTGGGGTTTTTCTGATCTAGGGGTATAACTGGCTGATTTTCCTGTCCAGTCAGGTCTGATACTGGTGGGTCTGGAGTCCCCAGGGCCCTTTGGGATGTTCAGCCCTGGTGCCCCTTAGATTGACCACATTTCTCTCCTTGAATTTTTCCACCTGAAGTTTCTCCAGGCCCATCCCAGCCCAGTTCTGGGACTTGGCTCGTTCCTGAGACAGGCACGGTTGTAGAAAATCTCCAGAAACTGAGCTAAAGATGTACAAATTAAGGTCAAAAGGATTTTGTGGAAAAGTGGGATGTTTGAGTCCTTAAAGAGCGCCCTGAGAAAAAGATGGTCTACCCAAACTTCGTTTGTTGTCTGTCTGGACTTTGCAGCCCTCAGGATGTTTTTGTTTCTGCAGCTCTGAATTATGAATGGCCTTCACTTTCTCTACCTTACAGTTCAACAAAAGAGCAGGAGGAACAAAGCAGCAGGAAGAGTAATCCCTGTGGGAATGGGCAGAATTGTGGCACGTCAGTGTGTGTGACAATCCAGCCAGGACGTTCCTATTGTCTCTGCTGAGTTATTTCTGAGGAGACAGAGCAGGCAGTGAGTCCAGGCTGCCCAGATCCCTCTGGATGCATCCCTTCCCTCCAGCACCACTCACCTGTGTCCTGGGACACCTGGAGAGGGTGTGCCAATGCCACTGATGCCTGGGCAGGCTGGCCTGGAACAGAGACTGGGCAGAGCTGGAGAATAAAGCAGAGATTGATTGAAAGGCCTTTAGGGCACACCTTGGGCAGGACAAGAGCCTGGCCAGGGCTGCACCCAAGGGGGACCCAAAATGGACCCAAAATGGACAAAGGGTGCCCAGGTGTCACCCTTGGATCAGTTTGGGTCCATTTGCACTTTGGGGTTGAATTGTCCAGTCCCAGCTGCAGGCTGTCAGGGCCCATCCTTCTTGTTCCTCCCTGCAGCCACCCTTGGTTGTGCTTTGGGGCTGAAAGTTGTCCTTGGTGTGCAGCAGCAGAAGGATTTGTTTTGTGTCCCTGCTGTGTGCAGAGCTGAGTGACC